>JANCMA020532184.1:0-10271 GCA_024336925.2 Zoanthus solanderi | reverse complement strand
TAGCTACACGTGCATCGGCTCTATGATGCTGCCGCCTCGCCAGGCTCGCGTCTTCGCTCGCCTGGCTCGTTGGCAATGAGTATCACTGACCATAGGGTCCCCAGTTCGATCCCATCCCTGCCGAGATTTGAATAGTTGTGCGATCTTTTTTCCGCTTCAGCTAACTTAGCTTTCCATCCTTCCGGGGTAGGTAAATGAGTACCAGCTTCTGCTGGGAGCTAATCTGCGATAGATTAGTGTCCCGTCCAGGAGGAGTTAAAGAATCTCATCCGCTTAACACTACAGAAACCGGAGATAAGCGCCGGCTTCATGGGCAACTTGGTTCCTAAATTATAAAAATTTAGCTTAGCTAGCTTCATTTGAAAAACACTGTTGCTTTATCTATGGGAACAGAAAAGAAAAACTTACCATATGGTAGTTTGAAGAGGGAAAAGCCCGCTACACTCGTGGCCATAGTGCCCAATCTAGCGGCTTTAAGTTAGCTACTAGAACGTTTGTGCTATCTATACTTGAATATCATTCGATCTCAAAGAATCGTTTATAACTATACAATTTTAAAAATTTTACTTTGTTGGTGCATTTGAGGGTTTAGCAAAAGTTGAGACAAACATCACATAGCCTGCGCCTGTGCAAAACGAATTGAATTGCATCTGCGCACACCAATCTGATATGCGCTTGCGCCTACAAAAACAACGTGAGCCTGCGCATACCAAATTAACTTGCGCGTGCGCACATCAATTTGACATTCTAAATTGCTCTGCGCTTCCACATATCAAAATAACTTGCACTTCTCACTTTTAAACGTGTAAATGTCAATCCCAAGTCGTGCCGCATTCTTTTCTTTCAATTCTAAATGCTTGCAATTGCAAGGGTATGCAAAAAAAAGAGAATTTTTGTGCCACGTTTTTAGCAATTGGAAAAAATATGCTTGTGAAAAAGAGATTGCAACTTTTAGATATTTATAAATATTTATATTACTAGTAATTTCTATGAGAAAGGTGAGTGCTGCGATAATGCAATAGAAAGATAAACAATTAAGTACATGGATGCGTGGTGGAAATTGAGCAAGATTTTGCATAGGCATCCGCTGTGCACCTTGACCGCTGTGCATCTTGAGTGCTAATTCATCGTCAGTGAAATCCTCAAATCGACTCTCGATACCACAAGGGTTTCAAACCGCTGAACGTACATACTGCATGTTCTGAAATTCATCGCCAGTGACATCCAAAAATCGAACCGTGTACCGAATAGTGAGCTGCTTTGCAGCAATGATAAAAATGTTATGAATAATAATAATTTAATAAAATATAACGCAGCAAATCATAAAAAGATGTTTTTTTTGTGCTTGAACAGTAGAACTACAAATTAAGATTATATATGATTATATTTAATTAATATTATGTTTGAAATATTTGCACGTGTCCACAAATTTCCTTTGAAAATCAGTTGAACACTTGAACATGGAGTCTGAATTAATTTCCAGTGCGATATTAATTCTACCATAATTAGTTTGTAAACGCTGACAATTACAGTTTTTATGATTCAAGTTCTTTAAAAGGGTCAATTGCGGTTGAGCAATCAGATCTAATTCTAAAAGATTTCAAGGTTAAAAATTGTGTCATTCATGTCCTTGTCAACACTTAAAAATTGATCGTACAAACATAACAATTTTAAATCTTGTCCTGTACCTTATCTCAATGCGCCGCTTGCCCTATTGGTTGGTTAATCTTGACAATTTAATCAGGAAGATCAATTAGGTTTCTCTTGAAAAATTTCCATTTTTTTTTTAGTTGGAGTGTAGGCTCGTTATGAAAATTTGCTGATCACTAATTGAAATCTCTAGCAAGTTTAAAGATGAATTTTTGAAAATGAACACGTCAGAGAGAAAAACTATATACACTGAGAGATCTCTGGTTTTTATTTTTTGAAATTAATTCTCAGTCCGTTCCTGTATAGGGTTTCTGTTAACGACATAAGGTAAGTTTTGTTTCACTCAGTATTTCAAATGCTCTATCATTTGTGCGATCAATAAAAACAAACAGAAAAATGGAACTATACTTAATTTTTTTTTCTATCCTTCAGTAATTCTCAGTAGTAAAATAATTTACCATAAATATAAAATTCAGTTTTGATTTATTCAAAATTGCTTCAATTTATTCCTGAACTAAACTGCACATTCACCATCGATGAAAATCTATGTGGTTCTTGTAAAATACCGTTCAACCTTTTTAAGAAAAGCATTTTTCCAAACTTGGCATTCCAGCCCGTTTCAGTTATTTAGAAGTTTCAAAACGAACAAAATCATGGTTCAAACTTTAACACTGAGCCGGCAAGTTCTAATTAGCCTCGGAAGAGATAGGAACAAACAGTAATTCAATTTTCTTCTTTTGATTAGAGATTATCAAGCCGAGCACGTAAGTCGTATGGGCAAAACAGCTAAAACAGTCCATTCATTTGTTAACAAGTCTGTAAGAAAAATAAGAGGAAAGCAAAGTAAAGAACAAAAACTCACTTTTCGATAACTGCTTTTTAAACTGTCGAGAAAAGTTGAAGTTTATTGGCGTAAAGATATATTTTTCTTTTAAATTGAAATCAGGATTTATTAACAAGAAATTGTTTTGAATTGTATAAAACGTCTAAGTTTTAGTTACCGTTCCAATCGTGAATTGAGAAAAGGCAATAGTTAACTGTTTAGCATATGGCATACAGATTTTTTAAAACTAAAGTATTTTTAAATTTTTTTGTTTTGCTCTTGTTTTATTAAATGAAACTCATTAGAGAATTAGAATAAAAAGTATTTGGCAGACAGTCGTGCATACTATTATAGTAATGTAACATCATTTTCTCTTGTTCAACGATATCGCAACTCAAGCTTGTCAAAATAAAAATCGCCTTTCTTGCTGATAAAAATCTGTTTTTCTTATCAAGATGAAATTTATGACAAACACGTAATAACGAAATCGATTAATTTTGACAACAAGAAGTCAAACTGATTAGGTTCCGCTGTGCTGCAAAAATATTACAAATGCAATGACTTCAGACTTCAGTAAATAAAAAAAATGTTGAACAAACCGAAGGTGTTTTTTTTTTTTTCAATCGCAAAACGGGAATTGTAATAAGGAAATCGATTCGTTTTGGCAACAACTGAGAAGTCAAACTGATTAGGTTCCGTTGTGCTGCAAAGATATTACAAATGCAATGACTTCTAAATAAACAAATGTTGCCAAAACCGAAGGTGTTTTTCTTTTTTTTAACAAGAAAGCACTTTATGCAAAATGGGAATTGTAAGAACGAAGTCAATTCATTTTGACAACAAGAAATCAAAGCAGTGATTATAGATTCTGTTGTGCTGCCAAGATATTACAAAAAAATGTTGAAGAAACCGAAGGTTTTTTTTTTTTCAATCAGCATTCTACGCAAAACGGGAATTGTAATAAGGAAATCGATTCGTTTTGGCAACAACTGAGAAGCCAAACTGATTAGGTTCCGTTGTGCTGCCAAGATATTACAAGTGCAATGAATTCTAAACCAAATAATGTTGAACAAACCGAAAGTGTTTTTTTCATTTCTTTCAATCAGAAGCACTCTACGCAAAACGCGAATTGTAAACTTTGATCGAATCTGTCTATTGGGATGAGACTGATATCAAAAGAGTTGGAAAAAGCCAAAAATATAAATAAACGAGATATTTGTTTAGAGAATTGCTGTCTCAAAACCATATTTTTGTAATTGTTTCCGTTATAGATACAAAACCACTTTTCACATTTTCATGTTTTAAGGATTTTAGTAACCAGAACTGATAAAACAGTCCTTTTAACCACAGTCGGTTAAGAGAGAAAAAATCACATACGTATATAATCAAAAACGTTTGAAGGTTTGGTTACTGATTACCTATATTGCAGCGGGAACATTTCATTAGACAGGCTGAACAAAGTCCCTAAAAGACCCTTTCTATGTTGTCATGTGCTTACAAGAGTTCAGTCTTTTTTACGGTTTAAAAACGCTATAAAGAAAAACTAAAAGAAAGTTGAGTGAAATCTAAGAAACAGACACAGCTTACAAAATATTTTTCATAACTCTATGGATTTTTTTTTCGGCTTATTCGTTCTCACCCATTACTTTGCTATTCATCTAAAACAAGAATGAAGGAGAGAAAACAGAATTGTATATAGCTATATAGCTCTACAGTTTCACGGCTGACACTCGTCCGATGCAAATAATCTTATTCAGCTGATGCGTAGAGTCCTTCTAAATTGAAAATAACTCACTTTCGGTTTCGGTTTGCTCAACAGTTTTGATGGCCGAGAAGACTCGAGAAGGGCCACCTCAAATTTTCAGACTGTCATTTTTTTTTTCTCTACAAAGTTTCATACTGTCATCTTTTTTTCGACAAAAGTTCAGACTGCCGTTTTTTTCCTGGACAAAACTTCAGACTGTCAATTTCTTGTCGACAAAATTTTAGACTGTCATATTTTTTTACTGATGACTGAACAGTGAGATTGTGAGCATATCGGCAGTTGTCGGTGCGGCAAGATGTCGGAGGACTCGGAGGACAAGGTATGTTAAAACGAGTTGTCAGGCTGTATTATGAACTCATGTCTGTCGTGCCCGAGTCTCCAAGATTTGTTTCCATTGTTTTCTAGTTTCCAATTGGGTAGAAATGTTAACAGGGTTTTCTTTTTTACCAGAATAAAAGTTCTAGTTGTCATTCAGACAGATGGTAAAAAATAGATCTTCTATTCCAGAACCAGGAAATAAACTTTGAGCCAAGATGGAGAGTAATAACTGCAACATTGTGTAACCCTGCAAAAAACGCATCCAATAAAGAAGTGACAGTCTGAAATTTAATCGCGAAAAAAATGACAGTCTGAAATGTCGAAAAAAAGATGACAGTCTGAAATTTTTTGCACAGAAAGATGACAGTCTGAAATTTTGTCCACACAAAAAATGAAAGACTGAAAATTTAAGGTGGCCCTTCTCGGCCATTGTAGTTTCCAGTTTTGCCATGTGAAATCTAAAATCTTGAGAGTAATAATTAAATAGTAAATTTAATTGCTAACTGCACGAACGTGCAGTAACTCAAAACAGTCACACCAGAGACACTTTTTATTTTTCTGGAGCAACATATTGGCAAAAGCAACATAATTTTAAAATGGCTTTAGCAAACGTATATATTGACGCCGGCACTAAACCTAACATTTGCCTTTGGTTATTTCTGGTACAACGCTCTTTATTTGGAATGTATGGAATGAATGCGGAGACAGGTGAAATATTTAAACCAGTTTTTAACTTTAAGTCTCATTTTGTGTAAATGCAGGGTGCACGTTACAATGTTTCTTTCAATTTTGTTTTTTTAGTAGGAAACTCTCAACGGTTTAGATAAAAAAATAAAAATGGTGGAACTGAGAGATTGTTTTTCATTTTTATTGTTCTTTCACAATTTCAATTGATGTGAATTATTAGTCATTCAAATAGAGAAGTGTTTTTAAAATGAAAACTTATACCTGCTGATGAGATAATTATCCAAAAGAAAAAGCTAGCTTTAATGGTGCGTCATTGCCATTGAGTAGTTTTATATAGATAATGCTTATATAGACACCAAGTGAGCAGCAAGATGCTTGATGACCTAAGTTGAAGTTTATCAGTAATTGTATGCTGGGCACAAATGTTTGTAATATTATTTCAAATCTCTCTAAGACGTTCATAATAGGAACGTTAGCTGGAGAGTTTAATTAAAAAAATCCAAATGATTCTATGAAAAAGCATCTAACATCCTCAATTATATTTCTAGGCCTTTGTTGATTAAAACTGAACAAGAAAAATAACATCTTAAAAATAAGTGGACGGGTTCGAAAGTATAGTAAAAGTTTAATCATTTCTCTTGTAGAACTAAAGAGGCCGAATTTGGTTGCCGCTTGATCAACGGGCTATGTTGAATTTGAGGTAAGCAAAGTCAGTTTTTTGTTCTAATTTTGACCTTTTAAAAATCTTTTTGAAAGAGTAAAATATGCATGCTTGAGTAGATGGAATAAACATTAACCCTGATCTATTGAGAAAGTTCATTATATTATATTTTATCAAAAAAAAAAAAAAAAAACTAAACAAGAATATTGGTCTCCGTGGCCGACATTTCCCAAGAAATTCACTGTGTGTTTATTAAAGAAGCCAAACGCGTACGTTTACAACAACACTTTTTTGAAACATGGTCGAAAGTTCGGCTTATTTTCTGCATACGGAAAATGATTTTTTAAAATTTGCATTGCATGTTTAAGAAATTGATTGACAAGATCGCCATAGAGAGCATTTTTGTTTTGCACAATACACTATTTTACCAATGCAAATTTTTGTTCTCCCCAGTCCTCTGTTTGGGGCAAAAAGCTGCAAATCTGGTGAATTAATAAGACAAAATGTGACCTTTGCCCCCACAGTGGCCTGAAACTGGCAAAAATTTATATTACTAGTATTAGTAGTAAAATGCCGTATTAGTTGACCGTTTTTGTTTGTTTTTGGTTTTTTATGAAAGGAATAAGAAAATTTAGGGGGAGAGGGTGGGAGGAGGCATTCAAAAATACTACATTTACAGGCAGACTTAGAGGATAAAAACTAAATACAAAAGCAGACATTCGTAGAATTAAGTTTATTTTCACGCAGTAAGTTAGCAATTTATTTATTTGTTCTCGGTATTACAAATTATGTAAAAATGTGTACGTACACAGTATAATAGTATTGTCTATTGATGAAAGGGCTATAAAGTTAAAGGTAGAACTCTTATTGAAAAATTTAAAGTATAAAAGAGTGAAATATATACCTGTAACTTTTAAAAATACATTCAAGGGGATTAACTTAAAAAACATAAGATTTAAGGATAAATGTTGTGACCATGTTTCAAAAAGACATCTTAAAGTGCACGAGTTCCCCTACCCATAATTAAAATGAACAATGTATAAGGATCTATAAAACCAGTTTCTAGGCAGATGTCGAGTCGCAACCTGTACATGCCATCGGGTCTTCTACTTGGCAAAGACTAAAGGCCAGCTAACCTCGTATCATCGAATATATCACAAAATTATACCGCTCAGGATTAAGCCCTGGCGTTCTACAAAGCCAAAATAGCTGCTAATAAGACCTCTATAGCTGTGGCAGCTAGCCCGTTCAGGGGTAAGCCCTGACGTTCTACAACACCAAAACAGCTGCTAATAAGACCTAGCTGTGGCAGCTAGCCCGTTCAGGGGTAAGCCCTGACGCTCTATACTACACCAAAACAGCTGCTAATAAGACCTAGCTGTGGCAGCTATCCCGTTCATGCAGGGGTAAACCCTGACGCTCTATACTACACCAAAACAGCTGCTAATAAAACCTAGCTGTGGCAGCTAGCCCGTTCAGGGGTAAGCCCTGATGCTCTATACTACACCAAAACAGCTGCTAATAAGACCTAGCTGTGGCAGCTAGCTTGTTCATGCAGGGGTACGCCCTAACGCTCTATACTACATCAAAACAGCTGCTAATAAGACCTAGCTGTGGCAGCTAGCCCGTTTAGGGGTAAGCTCTGGCGTTATTCTACACTAAAACAGCTGTCAATGGCTGGTAGATTTAAGGGTTAAAACCTGTTACCAAAGTGGCCCTAGTGTTTATTTTAGTGGCATCAAGTTAGCTAATTGTACGTTTGTTGCTATCTATACTTGACATCTAAAGCAATAAATGTATTACTCATCCAGAAATTTAAAATGAATTTAGAAAATTTAAATGACAAAAAATAATCTATAAAAAAGTTTTTGGAATAACTCAAAAATTTTAAGAACAAGCTTTATAAAAATGTTGGCGTGCTTAAGGAGTAGAAACTGCAAATAGCTTATTGATTAATTTTTCAAGCAATTTACAAAAAATATAATAAAGACATGCAGCAAAATAGGTTTTTGACTCTATAGGTTTTCCAGAAAAAACTAGACTATTGCTTTTTCCTTAGCTTTAAAGTAATTATAAATGACCTTAAATTTCTTAAAAAAATTTGATAGTTTCAACTCTTCTTCCTCTTTTCCACAGTTTTCCCTACATAGAGGGGTCACTAGTTGCCTGATGCGCCTTCTCCAATGCCCTCTATCAAAGGCATCTTTCTCCACCAAACCTCATCTCTCCAAATCGCTTTTCGCCTTATCTCGCTATCTAATTCTTTGTCTTCCTCTTGATCTTCTTCCGTTGTAAACAGGCTTGCTCCCAGGCCCTCCTCGTCACCCTCTCCTTGCCATCCGTCTTCAATACACGTACGTACCATTTAAATGTTAACTCTACTGTCATCTCTTTAGTCTTTACTAAACCTGCCATTCGTCAATTTCCAATATTTCAAGCAGCGATATTCCCATAATCCACTTCAGCATTCTCATCTCTGTTCTCTACTAATTTGCTTCCTCTTTTCCACCTTTCCGATCCACACATTAACGCTGGTCTTACAACTTTGCTATAGAACTTGACCTTTAGCTTAATTAGCATTTTCGTATCACACACTACTCTTGCTAACTCCCTTCTTTTCTTCTACGCAACTAATCAGTTTCCACTGGCAATGATTAAAACTACTGCATTGATTGCATGTTTTTAGGTTTATCCTCGCCATTTAAGGTAATTAACGACATTCGAAACAACTCAAGATATTCAATGTTATACTGATAAATATTTTCCTTTCATTGTCTTAATGATCACTTATTGCAAAATTGCACAGATACTGTTTCACTTTAGTTACATGTTACATGGTATCAAAAGTGTTACCTAGGTACTGTGTTATAATGTACCGTCTTGGTTTAGTGAACATCGAGTAGAGTTGTAAAAAGGTATCAAAAGTGTTACCTAGGTACTGTGTTATAATGTACTATCTTGGTTTAATAACATCGAGTAGAGTTGTAAAAAGGTATCAAAAGTGTTACCTAGGTACTGTGTTATAATGTACTATCTTGGTTTAGTGGATATCGAATAGAGTTGTAAAAAGGTATCAAAGGTGTTTTAGCTGTTTAGTTGAGCACTTTGGTCCTTGTGGTAGAAGAGGAACTTTTCATCTATTTTCTCGAAGGGTTCATTCCACTTCTGTACAGAGTTCTACCTTTTTGCAATTTGTAACACTGGCTTAAAATTAATTGGAACTCACAAATCAAGCGTTCTAAACTAGACTACAGATTTACTGCAAATATATTCATTATTCTTTTACTTGCAGAAGCCTTAAGTGATAAAAATCTGCTTTTTATTCATTTCGCCGCTATGCTTACTATATTCACGTGATAAAACTTTTCAACAATGGCCAAAACTTGCTGATGCGGCTCGATTGTTAAAAATCAAATGCAATAAATTATGAGTCTCACTCTGTGTATTGTTTTTTTTATTACAACCGGAACGAGTTTGAATTAATTTAGGAATTTGTTTGATACAATAAATGATGTTATGATGCGATATGATCCAATCACACATATTAAATTTAATAATTTGTACGAAACTAAAGTTAATAGTAGTCAGTAGCCTTCGTAACTATATTAAATTACAAGATAAGAGTCGTAAATGTCGACTGAGGCTTTGAGTCGCCGTTTCACAACCTTGTTTTTGCTGGTTTGAAAGTTTTCAGCGGCAATAAAACACATAGAAAGAACTTCTAGAGGATAGAAACAATCTCTTTTTGAGTTGGTATAAACATGGAATAATGTTGTCAAGGAAACATTGAAGTGTGGCAAATATCTTGTAATTTTATCTTTGCTTGTCTCGATGTTTCTCTTCACATGAGCGAACGACCAAAAACAAGACAGTGTGTGGCTTCAACACGAAAGACTTTTATCCAATTTACAGAGTCTTTTGATGTTTTTCATTCTTAGGCCATATATGTCAAACACACCGTAAAAAGTATATTCAACTACTGAAGTCAATTAAGGAGTGAATTCAAAAGATTCAGATTTCACATGCACGAATATATAAGTAAGCATTAGAAAAGTTCTTGTGCTAGATAAAGTAAAAGCAAGTGATGATTTTTTTGTTTTTGAAACAGTGATGTATATGTAAGGCCTTCTTATTCTTTTTTAAAATTGTGTTTTTAGTCTTAGACTCAAGTTTTCAATAAACAATATATCAAAATTACACCTGTCGCGAAAACTAGTCAGTCTATATACAATCTTATTTGTTACATTGTTTTATCGTCCAGTCAAACTTTTTAGGTTTTTTAAAAAGACTGATTTTTTTCGTTCAGATATTGATAGCTTTCAAGGTAAAACATTTCGTGACAGGTTTTTCTAGTCGATTAATTAGAT
>JANCMA020532079.1:0-10273 GCA_024336925.2 Zoanthus solanderi | reverse complement strand
CCCAACTGGTAGGAGGCAAACCAGTTGGCTATTTACAAAGCGTGATGAATTTGCCCCTGGGATCACCGAGGACAAATCCATTCAGTAGTCCGAGTCGAGGATTTAAACCCGGGTCTTCTGTATTCAAATCCCCAACTCTGACCACTTAGCCATGCTGCCTCTCGTAGTGAATGTGCAGGAGATTAATAAAAAGTGATGCAAAGCAAGATAACGCAACGAGAAAGGTATGCAAAAAACAAAATGAAATAATAGGATAAAGTTGTGTGAGGAATAAATATATTAAAAAGACCAAAAAGTTCAGGAACAACAGAAGGTTAACTTATCGTAAAACGCTCATTTATCGCGGGAAGACCTAAAGTACCTAAAAGCGTGAAGCATTTCTTTAGTTTAGCGACAATTCATCTGTTATCAAAGGCGGGAACATACATTCACTCCGACGAAGGATTACAGTCCGAAACGCTAGTTCTAAAATTCTTTCACTATGGTGTAGAACTTATCTTTTTGTAAGACTGTTTCTATGGAAACACCGACGCAGCATTCCATTTATGACATTTTCTATATGATAACGTAACATAACAAATTTTCTGTATTTTGATTGGCTGAGAGCAGTGCATTTTTTCTAAACACCAGTGCAAAAAAAGAGTAAATTCAGTGTCATTTGATTGGATAATAAACAATGGTGTTCGTAAAGAACCAGTCAAATCTTTTATGGCGGCTTGATGAGCAAAGTTCAAAGTCAAAAGTGTTATATTTTGCCGACAGATTTTTGCCAGTATAGACAACAAAACTTGTTTTGTAATTTTGTTATATATGAAGGTAATCACAAGAATGTTCTCGTTCAGTTTGGAAATAAACATTTACAATTTTACCTGTAAGCGTGCATTCGAAGGTATCTCCCACAGCCGACATAACCGCAAATGAGACAAATCCACAAACTCTAATGAAATTCAAGAGCAAGATATCATCAATATATAAAATTCGGGGCGAAACTTTAGGAATTTCTGGATAGTGACGAGCCGCTGGAAGTCTGAAACTCTTATCCCATACAAGAACTAGTTCAGTTGAATTTTGTTAGCCTATACTAGAGTAAACTCCTCAAAAACTCCTCTTCCTATGGCTATCCTAGAGTAGCTGTTTTCGAGAACTAAACAACTGACGTCACTAGCACAGTCTAGCCAAAACAAAACCTTATAAAAAATCGTTTCTATATGTTTGAGTGACAATTTTTAGTCAGTTTCGTGAAAAACGATGCCCTATTCTAATACTTACGCTCTGATTCAGTTATATACCGAGCCTAGAGTAAACTGCTTGAAAACAATACCCTTCATAGATAATAGATAATATATGGCAATACCACCCAGTTAAAACAACCACATAAAGCAACAGATTGTGTATTGCGTTGTAACCCGGCCTAATAATTCTATAAGTTTATAAAAAATCAATCAGTCATCAACATTTTGGGTTTGCTGACATTGAGAAAGCAATATCTAGTGGAAAGCCCTAATCTAAGAGCTCAAAAATGATAAGACCTGCGCTGTGAGACCAACTCAGACAAATTATTTGAAAACTCGAGCTTGTCAAAGAAAATGCAACTAAAACCAAAACGAACTGAAGTTGAAAACTATGGATAAACAAATTACTTTCCTTCCTTTTTTCTTCCTTCGTTTATTCTTTCCTTCCTTCCTTCCTTCCTTCCTTCCTTTGTTTCTTCTTTAGTTTCTTCCTTCTTTCCTTTGTTTCTTCTTTAGTTTATTCCTTCCTTCCTTTGTTTCTTCTTTAGTTTATTCCTTCCTTCCTTTGTTTCTTCTTTAGTTTATTCCTTCCTTCCTTCCTTCTTTCCTTTGCTTGCTTCCTTTCTTCCTTAGTTTTTTTCTTCTTTCCTTCCTTCGCTTCTTTCTTTCTTCCTTCTTTTTTAGAGCGTGAAAAGGGAAGCTAAAGATTATGTTTTTCACGCCTCATACTGAAAGCTTTTTAAAAGAGGGTAAAGAGAGGTTGGAGAAATTCAAGTAAAAAAAAACATATAATGAACAGGTATTGAAATTTAAAAAAGGAAAACTAAAATTTGTTTTAAAGTAAATGATAAGCAAAGGATTTGAACCCCGGGGCGGACGATCTACCCACTGAGCTCTTAGAGAGCGGGATGCGTTCTTATAGACTTGTATACTTATATCTCAAACAAACCATCACGTGTCGTGGTTTAAATATAGTATTTTCTTTTAGCCATCAGGCTGACAGAATAACTCGAAAATTTTCTTGTTTGGGCTCGGCTTAATATAAATATTTAGAGCCATATAAATAAATATTTAAAGCCAAATAAATCAAACACACCTCTCTAGAATCACACTCGGAACACTTGTTCTCATCCACTTGTTCTGGGGTTTGAGTGTAGCGGCACACAGGACAACTAAGAGATTAAAAGGCATTCTTAATTAGTTCCATCTGATTTTTACTATTTACCTGTTAGCCAAGCGAATCCTTTACGAGCCATTAAAAGGCATCCTTAATTATTTCCATCTGAGTTTTACTATTTACCTATTAGCTAAGCTAATCCTTTACGAGCCATTAAAAGGCATCCTTAATTAGTTCCATCTGAGTTTTACTATTTACCTATTAGCTAAACTAATCCTTTACGAGCTATTAAAAGGCATCCTTAATTAGTTCCATCTGAGTTTTACTATTTACCTGTTAGCCAAGCGAATCCTTTACGAGCCATTAAAAGGCATCCTTAATTAGTTCCATCTGAGTTTTACTATTTACCTATTAGCTAAGCTAATCCTTTACGAGCCAGGTGGCCCATGGAGCCGGCGCTTATCTTCGGAAGCACGGCAGTTTTTTTAGGCTTTTTGTTTGCAATTACTTAAATCTTGTTAGTTGCAACGTGGGTAAGAAATTAACCCCTTTTTGAGGCGCAAGAGGGGCACAAAAATAAGCTTAGGATGACGCAATCCTTCATGACTAAAACGAGGCATAATATAATTCCGTAATTTTTTTACGCGATTCACGTTAAAGATATTTCCACCTTCTCCTCATTAACACTAACATAGTCTAAGTAGCATAACATGAGAAAACACAGATCTTCGATTTGTCATTTTTTAGTTTAGATATTCCAAACAAATTTCTCAATAACTGAAGTTCCCTAACTCAGCAAAATGTTGATAGAACGCATTTGCAAATAATAAAGAGTTCGTCACAAAACGAGGAAAGCAAAACGCTAAATTTCAAGTTTTCTTAAATTACCAGTGGGTCGACTTTTAAAACACAAAAATATTACTTTTAATTAAGAACATAAGGACGTGACTAAATGACAAACTATACACTTGGCTTACAAAGCCATTCTGCTCAGCTCGATAAAACCTGCCGACACTCTTCGACATGCAAACATAAAAAACCAAAATAGTGCGACTAGCGTTCTGGGATGGATAATGAAACAAAAGTCACATGAGCTGGCTCCACTTTTTACCTGGAGTCCAAGGTGCAAAAATCTGAGGGGCTTTTGCTTAAATTTTATGTGCTCCTACAAGTAAATGTTTGTAAAAATATTTCCTTCATTAGCATGCACACATTTTCTAATACTATTGGAAATACCGAAGTTCTAAATATTAAAATTGTTTTGTAAAATAAACTTAATCTGAAAATATGAGACAGAGTAGTTGAATACTGTTTCTGTAATGTTATAGAGATTTTAAACAGAACGTATAGCTCATTAACGGTTTTGCCAATCAGTTTTGAGTTTTTTTGGAACCGTGATATCTCTTTAGAAACTGCATGTATAGACCCGAAAGTTTCTTTACTTTGTTTGCTTAAATCTTATTTATCTTTGTTCAGTCGCTAGCTGAAATTGAACGCTAATGAATCAGATTTTATAATATAAATACTGATGAAAAACCAGGATTTTCCCTTTACTGAAAAATCATATCTTTCACGTGTGAGGATATTGGTGTCGCTATGGTTACTAACATGATTAGCCAATTACAAGAGAGCTTCCCGCTCAGGAGCGCGCGGCCTGTTCTTTTGAAATTTCATTCACAAAATGGCACTATTTTGCTGTTTTGAAAATGAATAAAAAAGTTGTGTTTTATGCAGAAATTTCATCACTATTTATAAACAAACAGAGAGATACTTTCCGCACTCGACGATAAAATTTGTATCCCAGGGCAGCCATGTAATATCATCCATTTATTACATAGATATGTCAGTGTTTTACTGTAAAATACACCACTTGGAGATTTCATACGAAGCTACATCTGGGATACGAATGACATAGTTTCCATATCCTTACTAGTGAAGATATCGCTAACGTCATTCCCTTGTTTTTATTTTCAAAACACTCATATCTATGTAATAAAAAGAAAATGACACGTTGGCTTGAACATATATGAGTTTTTTTTTTCTCACGAAAAGATAAACTTCATATGTTCAAGCCAACGTGTAATATCCACCATGTAAACTAACATGAATGATAGGAAATATGAAATACGCAAACACAATACCTGGTATCTGACCATTGGGACAAGCAGCTGCCATGGAAGGAGTGGTTACACAGTATTGTTAAGACACCCTCTACTGATTCATCCTATAAAAGTGCATGGTCACAGCAGTAAAACATGAATAGCATCAATAAGTTTTGGTAAGTTATTAATTACAGAAAGCACACATGTGGCCATAAAACGTATTACAAACTCAAAAGTTTGAATAGTCCAAAATCCAGTAGTTCCTGACAGTTCACATCATTTTCAACCACACTTACACAGACCTGCGTTCATTTAAATATCAAACACAAATAAAAATAATAGAAATGCACAAAGAATTTACGTAGAAAGTCAAAATGGCTGTAATTCTTTCGAGGGATTTAAACCAGGGCTGATTGAAAGTTTTGGGTTTTCAATGGAATATGTTTATAGAAAGGTAAAACGTTTAAAAGCACAAACCACCCGTAATCAACTCCACTACGTAAGGTGGCCAGAACCTACACGCATGCGCACAACCGGCTTCACCCGTGTAACTACAATGTAACTTCTGTGAAAAATGAGCCTATTATTGTTACCTTTGCCTTGCAAATAAAGTGATACTGATACTGATACTGCTGATGAGGACCCAAAAAGCCAAACAGCTGTCCATGGCAGCTAACATTCAGGCTCAATACTATGTGTATTGTAGAATAAAGGTGAAATGCCCGCTTTCAGCGTGGCCTTTTTGCCTGTTTCAGTGGCCTCAAGTTAGCTACTAATTCACATTAGCTATTAACAATTTAAAAATCAGCGATTGCCTGCAAAAACAGAAACAAAGGGGAAAAAATGAAAACCGTCAACTGAGCAAAAAACTAGGTGAAAACTGAAGGCTTTACGAATATGAAAGTTAGCTATTGCCTAAAAATAGCATTTACTAACAAAGTGCTAATCAAACCATTATTTGGGAACTAAACAACAACGTGGGTCAGTACTAATAAATGAAACTATAACCTTAACAATATCCTTACCATTCTTTCAAGGCAGACTGGACACTTTGGAAGTTCTGTTAGTCCAGGGCATGGAAGACTTGCTCCCTGAATGAAAAGACAAAAATACCGTAAATCCTCAAATAAATCATATCATTGCTCCTGCATCGTGATATGTGTCGTAAAGCGAGAAAATGATCATTGCAAACTTGGAGTCAACAACAACAACAACAACAATTTATTACCTTTTGATATAAAATATAATATTTACAATAAAAAATACAGTCGCCTCATTGCTCCTATATCGAGATGTGTTTTCTATAGTGAGAAGTTTATAATTACCACCCTGGACTCGTTTGTACTTAGGCTAAGCAAACATTCGGGCAGCAATTTCTTCTCTAACAAAAGCTTTACGACTCTTATGAAATACTGCTCAGATTTCCTATAAGGATCAATCTATCAACCTATCAATCGTAAAATTACAGCTCAAATCCATCTCCGTAAGGTTGGAAACAAGAACATGGGTTAAAAATTTAATCAGCTTTTGAACAACTGGGCTCTTGAATCATATCATTACTCCTGTATCGATATATTTGTGTCGCAAAGTGAGAAATGTTTATTAAGAACTTGGTATCGCATCAGTGTACCTGTGTCGAGATATGTGTTCTATAGTGAGAAATTTATCATTACCACCCTGGTATCGCATCATTGCTCCTGTATCGAGATATGTGTCGTAAAGAGACTGGCATCCTTTCAGTCCTGATACCATGTCATAAAGTAAGAAACTTATCATTGCAATCTTGGTATCATATCATTGCTTCTGTATCAAGATAGGTGTTGAAAAGAGAGAAACTTACAAGTACATCCACGTGCTGGCAACACAGTAAACTCGAAATTGTTCATAATGCACTTGCTTTACTTCGTGCATTATCAAATTTCTCGTTTACTGCGTCCCCAGTATGTGGGTGTAATTGTAAACTAAGTACTCACATCCAGTTACTAACCCTAATTCCTTACACACCAAGTATCACATGCAGCCTGTGCTTATCTCCAGTTTCTGTTGTGTTAAACAAATGAGAGTCTTTGACTCCCCTGGATCGGACACTAATCTGTTGCAGGTTAGCTCTCAGCAGATGCTGGTATTCATTTATCTATCCCGGATGGATGGAAAGCTGAGTTAGCTTAGAAGGAAAGGTCGTACCAATATTCAACTCTTGGCAGAGCCGGGAACTGAGCTGGGAACCTTGTAGTCGAAAGGCAGCAATTTTACCAACGGCATCAACCATTCCCGCCCTTATCTAATAAAACTATCACTTAAATGTTACCCAGGTGTTACTAATGTTTTCACAAACACTCTAATTTACACATTGGATGACCAAGTCCAAAACTCCAAAACAACTTTTAAAAACACTATATGAGGTAGAACAAACATAATCTTAAAAACGAGTTCGCACCTCGGACGATTTCATCGTTTCTACTTTAGCAACATACACCAGGTGGCAAACCTAGGATTGGATAGAAGAAAGATGTTTTTAGTATGCTCTTTTAAAGATCAATAATTTACTCATTCTGTAGTATAAACTTGTTTCTCTTTTATAGTTAAGATATTACAACATTGCATCATTGCCAGTGTTCCTAAATACAGAGCACTTTATGCACTACAGTGAAACCTCGACTTAACGAAGTGCCAAGGGACTGGTCAATTTTTTTCGTTAAATATGGAGAATTGATGGACGGTTTCACAGAGATTACTGGTTCGAATCCCGTGAAAACCAGAAAGGTTATCAGGCTTCACTTTTGCAACAGCTTAACAAACGTACATAACCGCGACGGTTTTTCATTACGTCATTTATTACACTGCGATACGAACTCAGTTTCAAAAATCCGTTGTAGTTCTCAGAATGGCATTGATAGATTCACTAAGATAACCTGCTCTCTCAGTTGTGACTTCATAACTCAATTGGTTAGAACACTGCAATGGTATCGCAGTGATCACGGCTTCGAATCCCGTTGAAACATCAAAGGGTTTTATTTCAGGTATCTTTTCGCAGTTGCTTAAATTGCGTACATTACTGAGAAGATTCTTCCTAGCTTTTTTTGCTTTTACCGCAGTACAAACTCAGTCTTAAAGTGGAACTTCACGGTTTAACTGGATAGATTGCACTGGCACTCAGTAAAGCAGTCGCTGGTTTGAATTGCAACAAACCTTAAATTGTATCGTCTGAATTGCAGTTATATTGCAACAGCTTACACAGCACATATTGCTAAGAAACTCTTTTATGACTGTTCAGCTATTAAGTGATGGGCAAAACGTCGAATTTCACTGTTGCCGAACTAAATTGGAGTCCATCAAAGTCCTATAACTGTCAGGATCAAACCTTGAACTTAATACAATCGAGTCGACCCATTAGTCTCGATAAATTTTGTTGAAACCTCGACAGAAGTCCATCTTAGTATTAACTGGCGAACGTGTTTGAGTCAAACATATGATTAATTCTCTCGGTTCGGCACATGAAGTTTAATGTTTGAAACTGCCATCTGGTTTGGTGCCAGTCTATCGTGTGGGAGGCTCGGGTTCGATTCCCGGCTGGACAACAAACGGGGTTTTAAAACAATTGAGTACATGGTGCAGCCTTTGCCCTAACATTTGCAAATGGTTAGACCTTCGCATCTTCTCAGATAAGGACGCCAAACCCTAGGTCCAGTCTCTCCATCTTCTATCGGGGGACTTAACAGAACCCACGCATTTGTCGAAAAGAGCAGGGTAGTAATCTCAGTGTTGTGGTCCGTCTTCTTCATTGATGGCATTTACGGTTGTTTTAAATATATATGTGAGCCACTGTTGCAGTCTATCTAAGATACTTAACTGTTATAACTCTGTATTCATTTGTGAAGCACTTATAGCTTTTAAGAATAAGTGCTATATAAAAATCGATATATCGCTATCTTATATGCTCCATTATTGTGTGTTATAGGCAGTAGTTAACTCTTATACTGTGAACATTTCATCAGGAAACCTGAGCTAGGTTGTTCAAAAGCTGGTTAACTTTAACCCTGGGTTAAGCGAAAATTTAGGGGCAATTTGTCCTCAAAGAAAAGATAAACGATTCTTGAAGAATACTGTTTGGATTTTAAAAGAAAACAAGAGGCTCACTAAGCCTTTACTCGTGGTACGCGTGGGACCGGGAACAAATCCCAAATATGGCAGTCACTGGACCGAATCGCTAATCGCGACATGAAAAAAAAAAAGAAAAAGAAATCGAACCCAAACCTTGACTCGTGGTACTACGAGCAAAAACCGGACGACCCAAAAATTCCTCCAAATTCCTCGCTGGACGATTCTAGTAAAACTCTATCCATTTCTGCTGAGAATGCACAGCTAGTCTTGATTCCCCTGTATTATTTGATGATATAGTACCTGATGATAGTCAAGTCGACCGGAAAAGTTTGTTTTATCTTAAACTTAATATTTTATACAGAGAAGTCAATTTTAAACATTTTTTTTTAATTACAAAAGAACTTCTGTAGAACTCATTGGGTTTCAGATAAGAGGTGGCGAATGGCGAATTTCGCCGGTGCTCTCTTGACTTTTAAGGAATCGCCAGAACAAATTTTGGGTGCAAGTCAGATAAATTGTATTTAGGTAAACGTAAAATGCATGCAATTTGCAAACTTAAAAATAAACATTTAACCATATTTGTTTGAACTCTTTAGGTTTAATAAAAACACAACAATACGTATCGCTCTGTCACAAAGTTATATAAGATTTCTGTCACGGAAAAACAGCCGTATTCCGCAGTAATCGATCGTTAAAATAAAGCTTTGACTGCATTTTGGGGGGACATGTGTGAACCGACTAAAATTAGCCAGGGCTTTCTATAACGACAGTTTTTTTTAGCCGTCACTTACATTTTTTAGCCGTACCCCTAAAATGTTAACTGGAACCCTGAGCCAATCCTATGGTCAGAAATAGCGTGAACTGCAATTTTTGAACCACCGACACATTGTTAGTGGGAGACCGTTGACTAGCGGTCTCTCTCTATTGCGCGCGACTTGGTGTCCTTTGTTCGTTCATGTCAAGTAACATATCCACAATCCTTTGCGGCACTAATACAGACGAAAGGAGATGTGCGCTTTGCTTTCGATCGAATTTCTGTGTTTTTCAGCGGTGGATTTCTTTGAATCTGGTTAGTATTTCGCTCAATATTGCCAACAAATCGTTTCTTTGGCAATTCACAGCTTTTAAAGAATGCGTGTAATTGATTATTCAAGGATCATTCGCATATTTTAGAATCTGTAGACCGATTTTTCGAAAAGCAAAGTTTTAAATTGAGAGCGACTGATTACATTATTTATGCATACATACAATTATAATCAATGTTTAGATTATTTGTGCAGAGAGTTATAACCAATGTTTGTCTTATTTATATAAACAATTACAAGCAATAATTATGTTATTCATGTGCACCAATGTTTATTATTTATGAAGACCATTAGAACCTAACCAATGTTAAGGTTATGCATACATGTAGATCGTTATAACCAATGTTCATATCATTTATATGCAGGAAAGCTATTGCTTTGTAAAGGCTTTTTCATGTAATAAACCTGTTTGGTTGATTAAAATTAATGTGTTTTAATGAAATAATTTGTGAAGAAATTTCACACAGCAATAAGTTCAACAAGTTCATGTTTTATTCACTGCAGCCTTTCGCACATGGCTCGCACAACCCTTGAAAAGTCCTTGAATTTTGAGGTTGTTCTTGAAAAGTCCTTGAATTTCAAAATATGTCGTTTTATCCTTGAAAAGTCCTTGAATTTCTTTGAAATTGCCTTGAA
>JANCMA020531972.1:0-10275 GCA_024336925.2 Zoanthus solanderi | reverse complement strand
TTCAACTTTCTCTGTTTTCCAGAAATATTATGAGAAGGGAAACGATAGGTATCCCAGCCGTTTGGGTGTTTCGACCCCTCAAGGAGAATTTTCAACTTCGTATCTTCTCTGGTCTCCTTGAAAGCTGTGGTTGCAATGTCAACATATTCTGGGAATGGAGGTTGAGCAGTGATATTAGGAGTTGCAGAGCTGTTAGCATAGACATTGGTAACTTGCTTGTAGGCCGAAGGAACAGTTTCCGGCTCTTTTTGCTGATCAGGAGCATCGCTGTCAGCTCTTACCTTTTTCGTAAAAAACATAGCGATGTCTGCTGAGGCCGATTTAGATCGTTTTGAAGTCATCAGAACTTACCTGCATACATGTACACCAAGTGAACCACAATTAAGGAAAAAAGGTAAAATAATATAAAATGCCCAATTAAGCCAATGGTTCCGGCTACTTAGTCACATACTGTTCAATGTTGTACTGTAACAACTTAAAAAAAGTTTTAAAAATTGATATTTGCTTTGTCGCTCACAAACACATTTTAAGTACATGTATTGTCTACACAGTTGAGAAAAAGTGATAGAAGTGCTTAATGATAAGAATAGCATTTGCAGAATTCAACCGGAAGCGTTTGTCTGGTAATTTGAGCAACTTTTCCTTGACCCCCTTGCCCAATCGTCTGGTTAAAACATTTTGAAGAAATTATAACTCAAATTACTGTTTAAGAATAAATTAGAAATAATAAATTGATTCTTTCATTGCCCTTCAGTAGACGGAGATGTTTCAGTTGCTTCTTGTTACTCTACTCTTGAATTAGAAAATTGGATTTAAAAAGTTTCTTGTCACGATTGACAAATGTGCTGCACATATACATCACGGTATGTAAGTGCAGCTCGAACTGAATCAATTCAGCACTACTTACTGTACGTCTTCAAACTCAAAGCCAAAGTCAGCAAACTTGTTAATTTGACTTTTGATTTACAGCCAACTTAATATGAAAACAAAGAAATGAACTTCTTATCAGTTGACCTTTTTCTTAAACTCCTGTTCAATGAGAGACGATTTCAGACACCACTTAATAATAATAAAAAAATTAATACTTTATTTAACGTCAATTGCAAAGGAAGTAGTGGTTGCCCATTCTTCCTAGCCAGAGGCTAATGTTTAATCGCTCGATAGCTCAGATCTTGGCGTGAAAGTCGAATTTGAGTAAGAGCTGCCGATCATGCTGGAAACTTTGCTCACACATGCACGTTATATGTACAGATGATGTAGGTAACTGTCTGGGGCCATGAACTGACTGTTTGAAACGTTAATAATTAGCCTTGTTGACTTAGGCTTTTCTCAATCGTCCAACTTCGCAATCAGCGGTGGAGGTCGAACTTTATAGTTTCTTCCTTCAAATTATTCTTAAAAAAAATTTTCTAGGTCAAAATAATTTGTAGGCCCGGGCAATTAAGTGAGTTTCAGAGAGCTAAAATCTTGTTCTTTGAAACTCGATAAAAAAATAAAATAACTAGTTGAGGGATTTTTTCTATATGGGATCTGTTAACAAGCACATTTGAAACATTTTAAGCGATATTTATATTAACGGTGGAGGGTTCCTTTGAATACCTTTGTAAGTCACTTGACTAACACCACAGCCAGCATGTTTTACAGAACAATCAGCATGGACACAGTTGATTTCCCGCTCGTTTATTTGAGAACATATAGTATTTTCGTCTTTTCTTTTGTTTTAAGCAACACTAAAAATACAAAGCAATGTAAGTGTATGATAGTAACTGAAACATACGATCTACATTACATACATTTATAATAAGAACAGTCCATGTAAATGTAAATGTCTACAATCAGTATGGTTAAATAAAAGTTTTTGGTACATTGAAATTTGTTAATGGCCCATAATTTTCAAAAATGCCTCATTAATTTTCAATGACAATGGTAAACACTACAAACAGTTACACTGAACAGTACACTGAACAGCTATATATATATCTCCTTGGTTGGCCTGCCGTCCTGGCTGATAACATGGGCATTATCCTGCTTTTTCTCTTCCAGTGTGATATTGAAGTCCACCATGATGTAGAACAGCGGATAATTTATCTCCATTTAGTCTCTGTTTATGACACCACAAGATTGGCTCAACTGTGTGAACACATTCACAGCCATCCATCCAACACAGTAAGTGTTTATCGTCAAGAAACTAAACATTGTAGTTAAACTCAGTAGCATCATAAAATGAGAGTAAACTATAATTATGGTAACTATGGGATCAGGTGATTGGCTCAACTGTGTGAACACATTCACAGCCATCCATCCAACACAGTAGGTGATCATCGTCAGGAAACTAAACATTGTAGTTAAACTCAGTAGCATCATAAAATGAGAGTAAACTATAATTATGGTTAACTATGTGATCAGATGATTGGCTCAACTGTGTGAACACATTCAGCACCATCCATCGAAAACAGTAAGTGTTCATTGTCAGGAAACTAACCATTGTAGTTAAACTCAGTAGCATCCCCATTCATTAATTGTTAATTAATGTTTTAAATAGAGTTTAAAAAGTTAGATTTGCTATTTATTTTTTTATAAAGCATATGGTTTCCTAAATTGGATAATCTTTTCTATTTTACAT
Organism: Zoanthus solanderi; assembly: GCA_024336925.2. Classification (NCBI taxonomy): domain Eukaryota; kingdom Metazoa; phylum Cnidaria; class Anthozoa; order Zoantharia; family Zoanthidae; genus Zoanthus; species Zoanthus solanderi. The sequence goes on along the minus strand of JANCMA020531972.1, from coordinate 7,652 downwards.
TTATTTATTTTACAAGGTTCTACCATTGCACAAAAACATTGTACAATACAGTATTTAAGATGTCTAGAATGGTGTCAAGAGACAGACCACACAATACAACAATCATCTCTCTACCCTAAGTGTGTAGGAATATTTGAGATACATGGTCACTATTTTAACAACCTAGTTATTGGAGAAAAATACATAATAATAAAAAATAATAATAATAGGTGGTTGGAGCAACCCACCAAGTCTCGGTGCTCTTATAATGATTGATAAAAGGAAGTAAAAAGCATACAGTCAAATGAATCAGACATAGCATAGAAATGTAGTACATTATGGCAATTTCAAGTGATGGCAATATTGATATCAGCCACCACTTCCATTTATTAGCAATACACCAGTTGAACCAAAACTAACTGGTGACTATTGCCTTAAATGGGGCAGTGTTTCCAATAATGGTAATCCAGATTAGAATTTGATTTAAAGTAACAAAGAAATCATCATTGTTATCAACATTCTTGTTTAATGTTCGCATTTTTCCATCTAGGATGGGGTTGTACGAGCAATGACTGCCCTCCACATCCGTTGATCCTAGCTCTACATGCATGTCATTGCTTCCTCTTGGATTTTCCATCCGTTTTTGATCAGTTGTTTCAAGCATTCTTTTCTTGATGGAATAGGAATATTTCTAGTAGAAGATTTAAAATTGATCTTATCTAATCAGTTTGTTGAAAGTATATCTATTTGTAGATCTGAAGGATACTTAATTGATTTTTTCTTTACCATTGTTATTATATAAAGTTATATATATATATAATTATATAACTTATATTTATATGATGCTTATTATTTGTAGGAGTCACACAGATACTGGAAAACCCAAGAGTATTACCATGCTTGCGCCCTCCTCTTCATGTTTTCAGTTAGCCATGTTATGGTGGTAAGTTTTAAGCACGTTGAAATTCTTTCTCTTCCAGTTGTTCATGGTATGCACCTCTCATTCACTGAGTATTGTCAAATACTGGGCCTTTAACCCACATTTTTAGTTGTATTCATTTAATATTTTTATAGCTTTTTGAGTACGGTGCATAATTTTGACAGTTTATAAAAATTGTTTGAAATTTTATTATTTGGTACTGATGTCTAAATTCTCACGAAGAGTTAGTATCTAAAGTATCAACTTATTACAGTCATTAGAGTGATCAATGAAAGGTACTTTCATATTAAACTTGTTCTTCTGAAATTATGTAACTATGCATTCTTTCAGTTCTAAATTGGCAGCCTTTTCTCTAGTAAATAGTTCTTAAGCAGTTGTTAGTATCCAATTTTTCTTTAGAAACAGGGTACTAGATAAATGGGGGCATGCTGGAATGGGTGAGAAGTCCTACTCTATGGATTTTAACTAAAAGGAGAGGGTGACTGTGGGTCCATGTCACAGTATAATCAGGTCATTCTTGGCAGACTTGGTTGGCTACCCACCTACGAGAGGGAAATTCCAATGTATAACCAATGGAAAGCATGGGGCCATTTTTGTTGGTTCGCAACCTGATGTTTTTCCTACAACACAAGAACCTTGCTGTCACTGTCCCAGCTTTCTGGGCCATTGCAGATGAACTTTTGATGTAAAGGGTGGGGCCAGTATTTATGCAGTGCACTCCACTTAAAAACTCCTTAGTGCAGGCCGAAAGGCATGTGCATGTTCCACAACCACAACTACAAATCCTCCAGCATTGGGAAAGGGGAAATAGTTGCTGACGGAAGATGTCATTGGAAGCCACAGTTTTAATTCTGCATTCAGGTACTTCAAGAGTTGGTCACCTGATAATGACCTGGAGATGACAAAATTGATTGACAGCAACCTAAATGACCAACAATCATTTTCTAGAGTCTGCTTGCTCCACAGGGACTGCTTCCCCATAGACAGAATGACCTAGAAAAAGTCAGTCTAAAGAAAGCACATTTCCTCTACATGCAATTGGCTGGCTCTGTTCATTGGGCATCTTTTTAAGCTGACCAACAAAAACAGAAATGAATCAAAAGTCAAGAAGATGGAAACAAAGTACACCATTGCAGAGGATCTATAAAGGTTTGAAAGTTTCATGCTGGAACATCAGAACCATGCATGACTTAGCTGACAGCAGTTGCTAAGGGCAACGAAACTGGGGGAAGGGATGGGGGGGCACTGCATTTAACTGAGGGGCCTGGACCCTTCCCTATAATTTCATAGAGGCATTCCATAATGGCAGGAGCAAAACCAGGGACTCCACACAACCTATGTCAACCAAGAAAAAGCCCTGTATGTACTATGAGCGGGAAAGGACTGATTTGCAGATCCTTGAGTATCTCCAAAATCTCTGAACATGATAATATAGCTACTTAAAGACCAATGGTGCAAGATCACACTCAGCAGCAACCGGACAAAGCAGTTCCCCATTTCCATTTGTGTGAGGCAGAATTGTTTCCCAGCACTGACTATCTTCAGCATCTTCTCCAGCATGATACCCTAACAGGCCACTGAAGACCTGGACAATGAGGACAGCATCTATGTCAGGTATTAGGGACCTTAGGATCTACGACGCCAGTCATCTAGGACGTCAAGTGGAAGGGATGCAGTGTGGCTCAGTGGTTAGAGTTGGGGATTTGAATTTGGAACCCCCCGGTTCAGTGTCAGCATTCGTTTGGACCATTCTGATTGGTACTTGTAAATGGATCCTCAAAGGATATGCTGGGTCCCCATATAAACACATAGGTTGTCCATTCCTATCAAATGCATTCTCCTCAAGCATGTGCAATAGTTGAGACTCTCGGAGAATACCAGCATCATGCTTCTTTCCCTCTAAGTAACAAAAACTGGGATGAGTAAATGAAATCATGTTGCAATTGTCCATTTGAATTCAATCACACTTACCAACAGGACCGTAAAGATTCACAACCATGCCTTTGGGAGTTACAACTGACTGATACTTTAGAGAATGGTAAATCTTGTGCCCATTGTATCCTAGCCTTTGATTTTTGCATGGTCTACAAATAGCCTTCACAATCCCATCCACGGAAACAAAACAATTAGGCAATGGTGCTCCTCAGTTTTGTTAGCTGTTGAATATTTTTCCAAAATGTTGGGTAAGTAGGAGGAAATCTTTCCAATCTCGTAATCTGTAGCCATGATGTCCATATAAGAATAGAATCATCTCGTTGAAGATTAGTGAAAGTTCAGGCTCTGGTCTTCCAAAACGTGGAACTAGCTCAGTGAGTCGGCATGGATAGGCTAATTGACAAAGCACCAAGCAAAGTGCTTCAATACCATTGCATATTGTTTCTTGATGACATCAAACTATCTCGGGAACTTTTACTGCTCTTGCTAGTCTCGAATTATTGGTCTTTTGATACCAAAACTCTGCCACACATTCATCTACTGCTGCCTGGTTAGCCTAGTTGGTAAGGCACCAGTCTGCTGTGCAGGAGGCTCGGGTTTGATTCCTGACCGAACCACCACTCAGGGTCTTAAAATAATTGAGGAGAAGGTGCTGCCTTTGCTCTAACATCTGCAAATGGTTTAGACCTTCACATCGTCTCAGATAAGGATGTTAAACTGTAGGTCTAGTCTCTTGATCTCTCTGTCGAGGGACTTAAAAGAACCCACACACTTGTCGCAAAGAGTAGGGTCGTGATCCCGGTGTTGTGGTCTGTTTCTTCCACTGAGGGCACTTCCTATCGGCTGCCAAGTTGTGTCTTAACATGTGAGCCACACCAGTGGACTCAATTATCTGACCTCAACTGTATATATTTGTAAACAGGTTCTGAAAAGCCCCGAGGGGAGAATCTGTATATCTGTTGTATTGTATCTTCCTCAAAAGGCATCAAGGTTAAATTGAGTGTAGGATTTATATAGAATAACCAAGTATTAGAAGAATAAATTTCCATCAAAACATAAAATTCTCCATTGTCGATATCACCAAGAGCATAGCAAACAGTAATAAGTTTCCACATTTCTTTAAAATGTATTTTTAAAGCTAGGATATTGCACAGTAGACATTTTTACACTGCATTCAAATTTGCCCGCCAAATATGCTCAGAGGTATTCTGACAGCGACACAGCATGCACGTCATGTCAACGTTTCCAATCGTAAACGATTTTACTTAGTATGGTCAATAACATTGTCCTTCCAGTCCTTCTTCAGTTTATGATGATGTTCATGTCGACATCCTATATCTTAAGGTCCCTTTTGTCTGGATGTCAACCTGTTCAACCTATAGCACCTGCAGTCCCACATAAAAATCCAGGAGAGGACCTCCTCTTTGCAGATGTCGCTACTCTTGTTGTCAACAAAGAAAGATCCCTGCAGCACACCATGACTTGCTTTGCAGATGCTGCCAGCTCTTTGGGCTTGAGGTTAGCCTTAAGAAGTTGGCAAAAAAAGTTAAAGTCAGTCCAATCCCAATTAACTGAGCTGCACCATCTCATTGGATGCTAGGATTGACTAAGAAGTTGACAACATAGATGAAATGTTCGTCTTGACACAAGCTTCTTTTTCTCAGAAGAAAAAATTTCTGAGTCCCTAACGGGAATCGAGCCCATGACCTTCTGATTACCGGTCAGACGCTCTAAACCACTGAGTTACAGGAACTCACGTAGGGAACGGGTTACCTTTAACTTAACTTCAGTGACCCGTTCCCTTCAGTGACCTGTTCCCTATACACTGCAAACAGTTACCCAGGACAGCTGTGGGGTTTCCAGTCTCTTCTGCTGTTGCAGACATTGTCATGTAAAACACAGGAAGTATCCTCACATCTTACCAACAAATGATACCTCTTTGCTTATGCTCTGTTGGCAAGACATTCACTGCCATACATAAAGACAAAATTGATGCTTTCTACAATCACCTTAATGAACAGAATGCCAACATACAGTTTTTCAGAGAAGTTGAAGAAAAGTAAAAAACTCATTTTTAGACTCCCTGGTAAGCTACCACAAAAGCATGGTACAAACTCAAAACTGAAACACACCAACTTACTCTCTTATCATCCAATTAAGACTTTAACTGAATCATCAAAACTAGTAATATCTACAACAATGCTTTTCTTGAATGCTGAAGTATAACAGCCAATAACATCTTGGCTTAACTAGCCAATCAGCAATGACACAACTTGATTAGTATTCAATTGATCATTTAATTTCACATTGACTGTGATGTTGATTGTCATGTAGGTACTCTAAACATCAGTCATTGATGACAGTCCTAACTTTGATGATGTCATTTATATTGGCAGCTTGTCCATTCCTCACAAACACTGGATTTAAGCTATGTTAGACTTTTCAGAATTTTGGCTGCAACCAGGTATTCTTATTAAAGTTATAAGAATTAATGATAGCAAATTTTGTTTTAGTTAGTACTTAATTTGTGGACAAAAACTTATTCACCTGTTTTATTTTCGATTAACTGTTATGTTGGGAATTTCAGTCATGGTTTTGGTTCCTAAAGCTTCTAGACTTCTGGACACCAATTTTACATCTCATAAAAATGTGGATCAATCCATTCCAAAAATGAAAATCATTCAAATACATAGATCTTTTAGTGTGGTTCTACCATGAACTATGTAAAAACTATGCACAAGGGAGTAGTCTGAACCTTGGAGAAAATGCAAGGTATAACAACATGCCACATCACAGCAGCAGATAAATAATCTATAACAACTTTACTGCTGTTAGTGACCTTGTTAAGTCGCTGTGGGCTGCTTGCAACCTTGTACTATTTTCAATCCAGTTGTCATGGTGATGTCATTATCCAAGCTAATTGCATTGCACATGATGTCATTTTAATGATAATCCATATTAAAGTTTTTGTGCACCTTTTCCATTTTTTAATGACAAAAAGAAAATTAAGAATGGCTTGTCATAGCAAGTTCCAAGTAATTAGGCTTACAACATATATATCAACTGTAAGAGGTTCCTTCTATTCCCAGTGTTACTTAGTACTTACTGAAATAGCTTACTTATAATTTATTCCAGATATCAACTGCTAACTCCAATATCTCACCAACTATCAAGCATTGAGGGAATACCAGAGATATGGCGACAGACTGGCAGACCATGTATTCCACGACTTATTTGTTCATTTACACAGGTCTGTAATCAGAATTAGAGTACTGAAATGATGATGTCACAAAAATTTGATTTGTGAGATCATTAATTTTGTTGTAATATTCAAAAAGAACGAGATGAACAATGCCTCCATGCCGAAATTTAGCATATTGCCACCAATCAGTGATGAGATATTATCCAGTAGTGCCCAATATAGTGGCTTCATGTTAGCTACTAGGAGTAGCACGTTTGTGCTATCTGTACTTGAGTTCATCTTTATAGCTACATCCCACAATCATTGCACTTTTACCATTATTTTCCTTTTGGGAACCTGAGCCTGTTTGCTAGCTATGCCATGCTAATAAGGCCTAAAAAGGCAGAAACAGCTGTCCATGGCTTCTAGCAATCAGGCTCACTAATTTCTATTGTAGATTTAAGGAATAAAGCCTGCTACCAACGTGGCCGTTGTGCCTGATACAGTGGCTTCAAGACAGCTACTAGCACGTTTGTGCTATCCATACTTGAGTTCATCTTTATAGCCACATCCCACAAGCATTGCGCTTTTTCCATTAGATATTGCCAGAGTTCTGCTCTGACCTCTTACAAATCTTTTTTAAATTGGCTAGCATCAGAACGTTAAGAACCAAGCCATTTCTAGAAGGATTTGTTTGGAGTCATTGGAATAATATCTTGCTGACAATTGGAACCAACATGCTGATTTTTGGAAATAATGCATTTTTAGTCTTTTTTAGTGGTCCTGTGTATTGCATCTGTTGTTGTTTTTCTGCTGTCCCTCTTGCCATAGATATCCAAGTGGTCTGAAGTTCCTTGGGGGCCTTGTTTTCCTAGCTGTGTTTTGTGTTCCAGTTTTTCTTGACTCACTTAGATGACCTAGTTATTATTGTTTCAGCTGGTCTATGTATCCAGATTATTTAAGGTTCAAGCTAATTGTATTAGTTGTCCTTGTTGTTTCAAGTGTCCTTGTTGTTATGTCCTATGTTGTTTTATAGTTCTTGATTGTCCAAGTTAATTTCTAAATGACGTGGTTACTCTAGTTGTTCTAATTGCCCCTCTAAATGAACTGGTGATTTGCCTAGTAATTTTAGGTATTTTGGTTGTTCAAGCTCTGGTTGTCCTAGTTGTCATAATTAATGTTTTATATGCTCTAAGTGCTCTAAATTTGTTTGATACCCAAGGTGATCTAATTGTCCTAGATGCCCTGGATGCTTCAAAAGTGCTAAATTTGTCCCAGTTGCCTTATGTGTATTACATATCCCAGGTGCCCAAATTGTGCTAGATGCTTTAGGTGCCCTAATTAAGCTAGTCGAGCAAATTTTCTCTTGTTGTGCTAAATGCCTTTAATTTCCCAATTCTGCTAGTTGCCCTTGGTTCACTAATTGTATTAGATGCTATAGGTGCCCTAATTGTCCCAGAAGTCCGCCGTTCCTTAATTGATTGTGCTAGATGTCCTAGGTTCCCTAATTGCCCTGGATGTCCTAGGTTTCTAAATGTGCTACCGTATTTCTCGGAGTATAAGTCGAGTTTTTGAGACCCAAAATAGCAGTCAAAAAATCGACCTCGACTTATACCC
>JANCMA020531867.1:0-10276 GCA_024336925.2 Zoanthus solanderi | reverse complement strand
CGCAAATTTTTTAATAACACTGTATGAATTATTTGCAATAGGTTATCATCATAAATAAATATTCTTCACCTTTTCTCAGCCTCAGCATGTTTTTAACTTGTTCTTAATTTTTTGGCGAATTTCAGACTCATGTTCTTATAAAAAAAGGTTCTTATAAAAAAAAAAGAGTGTAGTCCAGTCATGCTAAGAACAGCCTGAATGCTAGTAGCCGTGGACACCAGATCCATGAAGTTGAACGCCGGGGCTTAACCCAGACGCACTAGCTGCCACGGCTAGAGATTATGAGCAATTTTTTCAATGTAGTAATGAGACAGGGCATACCCCTGAACAGGCTATAGATGCCTTAGCTAGATTTTATAAGCAATTATTTCAATGTAGTAATGCGCCAGGGCTTACCCCTGAACAGGCTATAGATGCCTTAGCTAGATTTTATAAGCAATTATTTCAATGTAGTAATGCGCCAGGACTTACTCCTGAACAGGCTATAGATGCCTTAGCTAGATTTTATAAGCAATTATTTCAATGTAGTAATGCGAAAGGGGAACTCCAGTCCAAAAACAATTTAGGCCTAAATAAAAGTTATTACGTTTATTTGAATGCTCATAAAGTATTTCTGCCTAAATGTTAACATCAGAGGAGAAACAATAGTTTAAAGTTCGCAATTTTGACGCCATGTTGTTTTTTTTCCTTGCAGACGCAATTTGGTCAGCGGCTTCACTTTTGACGTCATTTAGTGCTAGAAAGCTGCTGATGTGCAGCAAAGATTTATTGAGTTCAAGTGATCCCTGTGTTTTAGGTGTTAACTTAGATAAAATATCTGAGATATCTCCATACGGAAAAAGATATTTGAAAAATTAATCACGTACCCTGAATCGCAGTTTGCCTTTCTCCTCAGCAAGAGCGTAGTCAGGATTATGGTACCAATGTAGACTAACAAACCTCAAATGTCGGTTAATCACGTGTTGCTGAAGATAAAAACCTAAACCAACAAAGAAAAATAAGCACTGTGATTCTTTTTGTAGGTGAACCCTTCGGCTGATAAATCTTTTTTATGCATTCACCATTTACTTAGTTATTTGATATATAAGTACTAGCTAGTTGCGTTCGACGTAAGGAGAACGCAATCCATAATATTGGGATTTCTATGGTCCTTTTATGGACTAATATTTGGTCGTACGTACGCAATTTTTGCGCCATATTGAATAATTTATCTTGTTCTATCAAGTCACATGCCGATGCTCAAATGAAGTGGCAATCACACAGCTCGTGGTGAGTTGCTTTACTTTGTATAAGAATAGACCATTTTTAATAAAGCTGATTGGTAAGTTTGTAAGAAATGTCGTTATTTGAAATCATGAACATTTTTCTGCAAATAGCCTGAAATAAAGTTTCCTTACGTAAACTGTGCGTTTAGTGCTTGTTCTCAGCGCATCTATAACAAAGTCGCAAGCACTTCACTAATTTATGATTACTTCTAATTATAATAAAATCATGATGCTCCATTTTTTCAGCATTTCCATAAAGCAAGGTTTTACATGCCGTGTAAATTTCTTGGAAAACCGTAAACGTTTCTAACTCAAGCCCTGAAAAATGTCGTAAAACCGTGAATTTTGAAAACAGCAGTTTCAAAATTATCCCTTTTTTTCTTGCACTTTGGAAGTAACTTTCCGTTGTTTCAAAAATACGCTAGTTGACCAAATATATTGCTCTGCAATGAATATACTTTCTTTTCTAGAACTACAGAAGAAATCAAACTTTTTGTTCCATCAGTTGGTGATATACAGTCATGAGCATTAGCCTCATAGGAGATCAGATTTGCTGGCTATTTAAACCAAATGAGATAAAACAAAATTATAGACGTTTTTAAAAATAATATGCCCTGAGAAGCCATGTATGTAGAAACACAAGAAAATTACCGTTGGAAAACCCAGTGGGGTCTTAAAATCAGAAGATGCACGAAATCTGATAGAACATCGTTGTAATCTCGCTAATAACTTGCACTGAAGATCTTATAAATCAAAGCTTATTTACCATTTCCGATCAAAATATTTTGTCATCCTTCTAAAAAGCACTCTTGCAATGATTTTACTAAGATCATACCGATATAAGATGAGCAACACTGTTCACCCACTTTGATTGGTTTTTAAAACAGCTTAAGTGACACTCAAGTCTTTTATCAATAAAAAGAACTTTGGTGTACGTGAGACAGCCTAATCTTACTGTAGATTGATTTTGAGACTTCTTCCGTCTCCCGTATTTTAAAGCACTTGAAACTAACTGTTTTTTAAACCTTCACTTCACTGGTGCTCATCACCATGGTAAAACAATCAAGCTCCTTTCAGGCGGTCGATGCATGCCTACTAAGTACTATCAGATCTCTGCTACGCTTGCTACTAGTAAATCTTTACGACTAATAATAATTGAACATACAAAGCAGAATTGACAATAGGAACAAAAGATTTCTCTACATAGTACACATACTTGTTTTAGTTGAATAGGTTTTTCGACCACGGGCATCTGGTATACCCGGAATATCATTCGTGCGAGTTGAAGCACGCAACAGCGTTCTGTTGCAAGCTCGATTGTTGCTGTAATCGGGAGATACTGCGATTGACACCTTTGGGCATTTAGAAATCCATGCATCCACAAACGATGCAATGAAAACAAGAATGTAGCACGTGACTAACTGTTGGAAAAAAAAAAAACAAAAATAAGAAAATGTTTGTTGCGTCTAACGATAAAATTTCTTACCCCTGGAAGAATATTATTTAATTCCTATCTGTAAAGTGTGTTTTATATCTTGATATCTTATAACTAAAATTTTTAAACTAAAAATTAAGTTTTTAAGTACCTGTCTTTGGAGACAAAATGAAGGGTACAGTTAAATATAAAAAAAAAATTGCATAAAACATACCATAGTTTTCATAGTTTTCTTAAATGAAGGTAAACTTTAGTAGAATGCAAATATATTTTTTCTCAAATTCAGATATTTTCTCGCTCCACACCTGTTCGAAGACCTCGAATTCAGTTTGTTCTGCAAATCATACCTTTTATGCTCCATTTATAAAGCAAAACGCAGCCATAAATAGTTCCACCTTATGCACATTTTGGATTTCGCTAGCCTCCAAATTCCTTTCGCCCATCAGCTATTTAAAACATCCTCTTTTGTCAGTCTCAATTTTTATCTTTTTCCTCTGATGAGGCATGAACATGATTACCGAATAGAGTACAAAACTGAACTGTCCTACGGCAGCGCCGTATCGATAGACTGGCGGGTACCGTTTAGAAACCGCACTAGCCCACTCAATATACCAAAAGCAAAGAGCAGCGGCCAAAGAAAAGCCCAGACCCACGCACAATGACGACCATGGGAAATAGATAACAAAAACGGAACGAGGTGCTTCGGAATCTCACGCAACTTGAACCTAATAGTTGATTCAAACCGTTTTCTTATTGCCAAAATTATTTTTTTTAGTTTCTCTAATATTGCACAGCTAAAAGCTATAAATAAAAAAAACAACAAATAAATAATAGATTCACTTTGTAGACGAATTTTAAAAGTCAGAGTTTTGAGCTCAAAGTAAACACTTCTTGAAACAAAATTTTATTAGTTTCAATTATTTTTATTGCAGTACCTTCTTAAAGTTAAAAGTTAGCCTCATCTATTTTTAGGTTTCCGTAGATTAAAACTCACACGGAACATCAGTTCCGAAAACAACAATTCTCAATGTTGCACAAACATAACAATAAGTTATAGCAACTAAATCGCCCTTCCTGCGAGCAAGCTTCTGGAAGGTTTTTTTATTTTTATAATTATCCCGCCACATCGCCTTTGGTTAGAATGTTTTTATTGCTGCATGTTGAAATAGATTACTTGTTTGCTTCTAGATGCTTAGAGAAGTTTAAACCCTTTAGTTAGAAAGTTTACAGTTTATATAAGTATCAATATTTGTTAATAAATATAAATGTAAATTGTCTCGAACCGTGAACAAGAAGGTTTGATTCTTGTAAAAGCAAAGCTACAGTAGTGATACAAGGTGAGAATTAATGGAATAATTTCTCATGTTTATTTGCAGAGAATGCTGTTTCGTGCCGGTTATAAGGCTGCACACGTCAGTGCAAGATGGAAGTGAATTTTGTTTGGAAAGTTAATAAAGCTCGCAATTCGGCCAAAACTATTCAAAAATTACGAAAATTAATTATATAACAATAATGATAATAATAATAATAATAAATATGTAAAGAATATATAGACAGGTAGATGGCTTTAGTTTTCCCATAGACACTTTTGATGTAAGCACAACATCAAAATACTGCCCCGTGATAACTTTATCTTCACGATAATTATTTTTGTGCATACTTCAATTTAGCGTCACAGAACTTATTACAACACCTGTCTCACTCATTCTGATAAGTATGACGATTCTCGATGGAGCTGAACTAAGTATTGATTGAAAATCATTGATCCAAAAATAATAACATCCTTCACTCATCTTCGGACTAGAACTCAGCTATCACAAAAATGCATAGCATTCAAACGAATTCAACATAAAAAAAAAGAACTTTTATAAAAAATTAGTTATTCTTGATATTTCATCAACCTGGTGACTTTTTGTATCTTTAAAAACATAAAGCACAGTATCAAGAATTCTAATCTGGAGCACCTAACAGATCAGTAGATCAGTTTTTGCCACTGGATAAACGATAATACGGATAAATCATAGCCGAAAGTTATAACTGATTGCACTTCACGTATTCCATGTGTCGTTGTCAAAAAAATAGTTATTGCGTTTCAACGTGTATATCAGTAAACTTATATAAAATTGTTTGTGATGTTGGGTTTTTCTTTGCAGAAAGTAAGCATTACGTTCAGATATTTCGTGCGGCTTTTATCAACAGTTAAACACGTTCCGCACGGAAAACAAAAACGTGAAAACACCGGTTTTACTTAACTCATAAATGTTAATGTTGTGTATTAGACGTGTTAGCGGCAACATGCAAATTATCTTTTTAAGTGCGTACAATTATCACTCCATTCAATAAAAACGCGGGGAGGAAGGAAGGAAGCCTTTGAGCTTAATTGACACAGAACATTAGCTTGAGTTGAACCATGACGATTTCTGGATAAAGCAGTTTTGATATTTTAAACACTTACGTGGCCATGGAGTTTAGCTAAAGTTATCTTAACAATGTTAACAGTGTCAATTTCGTTAGACTAAAAATAGATACTAAGAAGTTTTTATTTAGAAAACACAGTTTGCGTTTGTGAGTCACATTATACAATTAAAAGGATGAATCCCTGTTTATTTTGTAGAACACCAACAATATATTTCAATAGCTCTCAAGTATAGAAAAAATACTTTTTCTATTCATTCAAAACGCCAACAGAATATTAAAATATTAAAAGGTATTACAGAAATAGTTATCTTCGAAGTGTATGTATACTGACTACAAAGAAGGTAAGTGAGAACATAGCTTCAAAACTGCCTTTTATTAGAGGCATTTCACTAACCATTATTGAGTTACAATCTTACAGAAGCCATAGCATAACATATACTGTTTAACGGATAATACCAGTAACTATGACGTTATAAACTCGACAAAACGCCAACAACCGTTTCAAGTGGTTCCTGATACAACTGAACTAAATATTGTTTGATATCTCACAATATACCGACAGCTCTAAAGGGAGAATCAGCCTAAAAGAGGAAATGACTTCATATATTTATTTGAAAACCTATATACAAGATGAATTCTAATTATGTTCCTTAACTAAAAATACTTTTTATTAAGTACGTCCGTCGAAATTAATCGGTAAATTGTAAATTAAACCGCTAAGTGATTGTATTGTAGAAAGACTTTAATCAGATACGTCATTAACAATAAATTCAAAAAATAGCTTATAGCCCTAAAGCTGTTTATATTATAGAACAACATTTCTTATTTGTATAAATATCTAAAGGTATAAACATCTCAGAACTATTTCATACAACAAATACATATATAATATGGCTACCAAAGGGTTAAACTAGCCAGCGCCTGTACATAAAACCAGTACCAAATCATTCGGCTGTACAACAGTCGCCATAATCATTATTCAGACATTTAATAACGATATATTTTCTATTACCAATTATCTGAGAGTGTTAGTGGTCGTATTAACGAGGTTAAAAACAAAGATATATGCACGTTAGGAATTAAAAAAATGTTCGTTGGTCTCACAATTAGTGTGTTTTAATAAGCAAATATTTCGACATTTTGCCGGCCCAAAAAAATGTGGTATAATAACAAGGTGGTCATATTGACAAGGAGGTTGTACGGCGGGGTTGCACAGGAACCCCGACGGAACGTCAGTAAGTATTCTCTCTTTTTTACGGTGTAGAATTTACATTTTTATTACGAAATTGTTTCCACAGGACTGCTTTATTATTCTGATGAGCTATGACGTCATAGCCGTGCTTCATTTCCACATTTTGTTGGTTCCTCCACCTATCAATTGATTCTATATGAGCTTAGGTCTAATAATTTATAGCTAATGTGAAATTCTTCCCACCCAACCAATGGTTTATTTAAAAACATGTTTGATGCATGTCCTTCATCACCACAGCAACCGTTTTGTCTCAAAACGTATTCGCACAATCTCAAATATTATACCTTCAGCTACAAAAAGCACAAATGTCAAATGAACAGATGTCTCACATTGAAAACTTGAAACCCGACTATCTTGTGCAAATTGGCCGCTTTTGTTGTATTATTCAATTCCGTATCTTTTTCATGAGAGAAACTGTAAAATGCTAAAATTCCTTTGTATGTCTCTTACTAAAGTGTAGTTTTTTGCTTTGTCAAAAAACAAAAATTCACGTAAAAATTAAAGGAAGCAAAGGCTTACGATTCAAAATTAGCGATTGTACTTGACTCAGATCACGTGATTGTTTTGAATACTGGCATATTAGACATTTTGATATTTGAAACAATTTAAACTTCATCGTGTTAACGAATAGATTTTTATAACTTAAAAGTATAGTTTATTTAAACTCCAAAAAAGTATAAATTTGCAATCAGTACGGAACATATATTGAGCGCAATATCTAATTTGAGATATTGCAGCCATTTGCTCACACACTTCAAGTATGTTAATTATAGTCAAACTTGATTCTGAAATGTTCAACATTACAGTAAGACTTTACTGTCGAAAAGTCAATTTTATAATAAGCCTTAAAAACTGAAACAACACACACTAAATAAATCAATTATTTCCAGAGATGTTGAACACTGCATATTTATTTCAACATTTCATACATCCAAGAAAAAAAAATCCGGGAAAAGGTTACAGGGTTTGGTCTCTCGTCTTATCTTGTTATTCACCGGAATGAATACAGAAAACATTCCGGTGAAGGGAGTCGTAGCGGTATTTCATAATCAAAATGCAAACAAAAACAACGTAATATTCATTTGATGAAATTCCTGACCTTAACTCCCTATAACAAAGTGAATAAGACACGGTCAAGTTTCCATACAACTTCATAAAATATTAAAGGTTACTAACAGCATAATTTTAGATGTTTTTTAACAATAATAATACTAATAATTACTATGTCATAAATGGATGCTGCGGCGGTGTTTCAAGTGTTTCTACAGAAAAAAGTTTCATAACTATAAGTTGTTAAGTTTTACACCGTAGTGAGAAAACTTTGGAATTGACGTTTCAGACTGTAGTCCTTCGCCGGACTGAATGCGTGCATGGGAGATAAATATAGAAGTGGTTATTTAGTGATGCAAAGCAAGATAACGCAGTGAGTTAGATATGTAAAAAACAAAAGAAATAAAGGATAGAGATGTTTGACAAAAAAAAAAAAAAGGAAAAAAAGACAAAAAAGTTCCGGGACAACAGAAGGTTGTCTATATGTGAATATAGAATTTCAGAGCGTGAAACTTTCATTTATCTCGTGTGGATGAAGAGTGCCCAAAGCGTAAATAAGTTCCATTTCTATAATTTTGCGACAATAACTGCTACCGTTGATGACAGCCCGAATGCAACAAAATTAGAAATGGAAATAGAATGATTGAGAAGAATTAAAATGCCGAGAGACAGGTTTAGATAGGTCGTTCTTAGGTATGTCATTAAGGTGAGTCTATGTGATCACATAAACGACGGCCAATTTCCCCAATGTACATCTTGTTGCAATTAGAGCATTGAATGTGCAATAAATAATATTAGATGTTTTTCGATTGAAATGATCGGTGAAATCATTGGCTAAAAGACATTTTTCATTATTTATTTGATAGAATTTAATTCATTGATAAATCATGTATATCAATTTTCTATCATACATGAACACGTTTTCGTTGGTATTTTAGTTTTGAATTAATTACTTTCAGTCAAAATTAAACCACTGCAAGCTCATATAACAAAACGAACAACATATTCAAACTCACAGAAATTGCAGTTTGGTGGCAAGTTTACCTAGAAAAAAAGCATACTGAAATAACTATTCAATTGCTCCGTTTAAAACTAGGTAAATGGTCTTGATAAGTCCTTAACTTTTTTTTTTAAATGTTGGATTGGGATCAGTATTTACTTACAAAATTCATCTCATGATGGTATATCTAAAATCATTAAAAGGCTTATAAAGTTACTGCTTTTTTTTTTTCAGAAAGTGGAAGAAGGCTATAGCTACCTTGCAATATGTTATTTGGTCAGCTGAAAACAGTAAAGGGGAAGCCAAGAGCGTCCTCACAACTGTGTACACCAGCAGCGATGAAAGCGAGTATTCTGATGATGAGGAAAGTGAAGCCAGCGTGATATCAAGATACCTTAAAGTCAAGCGGCTGTCATGAAAAAGGCCAGACTTACTCAGATAATAAGCATACTTAGCAAGGTTATCACGAACGATAAGGGAATCGACCAGTCGAAGTATCTCTGAGGTTTTTTTTTCCAGTATTATTACAATATTATGACAAATATAGCGATAAGGACGTTCATTTGATTGCCCGTTTTGAGGCTAGTTTATTGATATTTTTTTATATTGTATTTTATTTAGTTTTCATGTCAAAGTTATTAGGTCAGTCTCATAACAGATACTATAAACAAACTTAATGAGTTGTAAATAACATGCCTGGTGTCTTTATTCCGGTATTTATGTTTTTTTAAAGATAAGATACGATTTACAACATAATTTACCCTGTATCACCCTTTCGCCGTTTCGGTATGATTTCTCCTGTAAATGTAGCTTTGCATAAACACTTTACTTGTCTTTACGCCTTCTTAAACTTTCGAATTTAATTCTATAGCTCCTTTAAGAAGTTTATTTTCAACGTTTAACATGTTTTTACGCTTTTCAATTGTCTTACTCCTTACTGAAGCTTATGTTTAAAATGTCTTGCGCTGTTTAAACGCACTAGGCTTTGTTTAAACGCATTGCTTGTCTTTACGCCATCATAAAGCTTTTATTGAAAGACATTAATGGACTTTACGCCACTGAGGCTTTAGTTTAAATGTTTCGATGATCTTTAAGCCGCCGTAAAGTTTTATTTTAAAAGCTTTACTTGTCTTTACTCCACCGAAAAGCGTTACATAAAATAATTAACTTGTCTTTACGCCGCCGTAAAACTTTACTTTAAATACTTTACTTGTTTTTACGCCGCCGAAAAGCTTTACACTGAAATTATTTACTTGTCTTTACGTCGCTGTAAAGTTTCGGTTTATTTTGTCTTTAAACAACTTTACGCAAGTGTAAAGATAAACTTTACGACTATTTAACCGGTGTGCGTAAAGTAGCGTACAGTTTATTTACCACGTACAACCTACCCCTAATAGGTCCTCTTAAGGTGCTTTACGCAGTAAATAAAGTGAGCGAAAAGATACCGTTGTACCATTGTACTGCAGGAACAATTAATAAAGCTTTTTAAAAAAATCGGAAAAAATTGGCGGAATAGACAAAAACTGAAGCGACTCCTTTTTTCATTTCCATAGCAACCGCGAGCGCTTTTTACAGTCACTAATTTAAAACAGCAAATACTCATCAGAATCAAAGAATTATCCACTAAAATGATCGGAATAGTGAACTTTAATAGTTAAACCTTGCAATCAGTTTTAAAAAATTGACCATCTATTAAAAATTTTTTGGGTGGACACAGTAGGTCAGAATCCTTGGAAATTTGATGTCATTCGCACACATTTGCATCTTATCAGTTCATTTTTCAGTTCATTTTTATTTGCCTTTATAAATCATCGTACAAAGTTACATATAATTATAATACACATCTGGCAGGCAGT
>JANCMA020531760.1:0-10276 GCA_024336925.2 Zoanthus solanderi | reverse complement strand
CACCAAATGTCATATTTTGTATGTGTTATATAAGGAGAAGTTGGTTGTTGATAACTGATTGGCACTGAAAGGGTTAATCTATCGTAATTAAAAGTGAGCCTGAAGCTAGGAACCATGGACCTGCGCTTCTGTCTTTTTACGCATCATCAGTATATCTAACAAGCTGGCTCACGCATTTGCTATCTCTTATCTAACAAGCTTATGTTTTAAAACAACAAAAAACTATAGTTTTAAGCACATAGAAAAAAAGAACGTAAAACCAAACCACTTATAAATGAAAATTAAATTCAATTTGCTGAAAACTCAAAATTCGAGATCTTTCTATACTCTCGGGTGCTTAACAATAGCGGAACACTTGTTAATTTTCAAATATCGTTCTGACCTCCAGGCCTTATTAAAACTCCATCCCCCCCTGCTTATTGATTCAGTCCCTGACATTTATCTTCAAAAAGGAGTTTTTTTTGTGTGTTCTGCAACACATTGAAAACCTACTTTCGAACAATCGAAACGAGTTTGAAAATCTTTTTCATTAGACATTTACTTGTATTGAAACGGTTCCATAGAAAATTTTGAGAACTACATCCACTTGTTTCCTTAAGTTTCCATGACTGACTAGCTCTTAGTTAAATCCCCCCCGTTTAATAAACCCTCTTCCCATTATAGTTTTCCCGTTGTAAAACAAACCAATTTTTCAAGATTCGCCGCCTTTAACAGAAAATCTTTAAGTTCAAAAAGTTTCCTTTTTTAAGATGGCGTAAGACCCGTGGTTCGTAAAACGGTTTATCTAGTTAAATTCTTTTTCACGGAAATCTGAATTGCTAAGCATTGCTGTTTCCTTTTTAAAAAGCTTACGAATGAAATGGTGTTTGAGAAAAAAAAATTAAAAAAAGAAAATACAATGTTTTAATGTCTAAATAATCCAACTGTGTTAAAGCCCTGTTTCACCTTGTGCTTGGCCATGTTGTTGCATTTCATGTCGGAATTTCTTCCTGGTCTCCTTGTCTTTCTCTTCCTCCTCCTCTTCCATCATCACCTTCAGCGTTCGTTCTTCAGTCACGTAAATTTGCTCTTGCTTAACCAATAGTTTTTCTAAGCAATCAATTTTCTTATTAAAGCGTTTATTGGTTTCTTCAGTTGGCACAGAGAACACTCCTGTAAATCATTAGGAAACACGTGTCATTGTCTGTGGTTACTAATCTGCTTGGCGGAAATTTCCTTGCTTTTCTCCATTTAAGAGGAAAGAAAGAAAACCTTTGCACAAATTTTTACTATTATGTATTAAATTTATTGACTATCGTTATACGTTTACCGATTCGAGGAGAACTTGTCACGTGTCATAGGTTAAAACTCACTAACTCCACTGAAATAAAGAATAAACATTTATCAGAAAAATTGGTATATATGCCCCGAGCGGGAATCGAACCCACGTCTCCCTATATTCTAGTCAGGAGTGCTAATCACTATATACACCATCAGGGACCACCAAGCTGGCAACGTGGCAGTTTGATTAGTTAAGTTGGTTAACGCGTGAGGATTCCTGGGCTCAATTTCTCTGAAATGCAAATGCAGCCTCATACTACAGGAGTGTGTTTCGACTTCGAATAATGCTCAGATCCACTGAATAATACCAAATGTGAAGCATTTGTGAAACAACAACAAGCGGCTCGGCCCAAGCCTATATACAAACATATATCAATGTATGTTGTTCAGTAGTATTAAAGAAAGAATAAACATCTTTTCATGATGGTCCCTGATGGTGTAGCACTCCTGACTAGAATACAGGGAGACGTGGGTTTGATTCCCGCTCGGGGCATTTATACTAATTTTTCTGATGTTTATTTGAATAGAAATTAAGATTTTTAAAATAAAAAAAATCCTTACGTAAAATGGTTCTTTTTCTGTCATGTTTTTGTACTGTACACGCTTCAAAATATTGTCAGACTGTTGCAAAATATTGAGCTTTAAAAGTCTAAGAATCAATCTCTAATTTAAATTTCAAAATTCGAATCTAAATACAGTTACTGTACCATACGTAAATTGCGCCGCAACTGGCTGCACTGATTTTTGCTTTGAACCTTTGCTCACTTTTAATACACGTGGAAACTGATTTTTATACATAACCGACTTTAATTTCATTAACAATCCACCTACTGTAAGTCTCTAAGTATGCTGGTTTATTCCAGAATGTTTCTGACATCACTGCGAAATTCTTCCAAGTTTCTGAACAAGATCTCCACGACCAGTCACAGATCATTTCACTGGCCTGTGCCAAACTAAACTAAATCAGGGAAAGCTGGGATGATGTGTTTAATGCCCCTGATGTCAACCACAAAATTGTGGCTTTCATCAAGACTCTAAACTTTATTCTTGAAGAAACGCTACCAGTAAAGAAAATCTGTATGCACCCAGTGACAGGCCCTGGATGACCACCCACATAAAATCTGTGATCAAGGAAAGACAATGCGCTTTCATAAGAGGGGATACAGAGAAATATCAGCATCTCCGCCAAATAGTCATGACAATGGTGACGAAGGGAAAGTTGAAATACTATGAAGACAAAACTGCAAACTCCCGCACCAAAAACTGGGCCAAATGGTTCAAGTCTATATATGTTGATTCGAATCAAATTAACCCGACAACTGAAAATCTGTCCAAAGTGGCTGAAAAGTTACCAGATGCATTCACCAGACAATGGGATAATCACACCCCTCGTTCCCAAACATCCAGCCAGATGACCTTCCTGACCATCCATCAAGACTTCCTAGTACTGGGCAGGTTAAAGCAACTCTAAATGAGCTGAGTGCCAGGAAAGCAACGAGAGCCGACAATATTCCAGCATGGGTTCTCAAGAAATTCTAGGATGAACTAGCACCAGTTGTTCATAACGTCATAACAACCAGCATTATCGAGAAGACGTATCCAACACTCTATAAGCATGCGCTTGTCAGCCCTTTTCCCGAAATTCACCCTCCTGAAGATACTGAAAAAGATTTCCAACAGATATCTGTGATCCCGGTCCTTGGTAAAGTCCATGAGAAAATACAGATATCCCTAAACAAATCAGCTCTTACAGTTACAGGGAACCAACATGCCTTCACCCAGGGGTGCTCAACTGTGTCGGCTCTTTTCAACATCACACAGAGCTGGTTCAATGACACTGACAACAGCTCGTCAGGCAGAAACGGCATTCATGCACTGTTTCTCGACTTCCGCAAGGCCTTTGTTCTTGTCGATCATTGTATCCTGCTGTCAAAGCTGAAAGCAAAAAACATTAACAAGAGTCTATGGCTTTGGATTCAAAGCTTTTTTAAGTTCTCGTACCCAACAGGTAAAACTTCCAAATACCTTATCAATTATTAGACCATGTCCAGCAGGGGTCCCACAAGGCTGTGTTATCTCCCCCCCCAACTACTCCCACATCGATGACAGCGAAGATGCAATACCAAGTGAACTGCGCAATCAAGTGTGTGTTTGCAAATATGCTGATGACTGCACAGTGTTTATAAAAATCCAAAGGGGTAGAGAAAGCAAAATACAAGCTGTGCTCGACAACCTCCAACGATGGGCCGATATCAACAACATGTCACTCAACACCACAAAAACTAAAGATATGGATTTGCTTTCTTTCGGTCAGCATCTCAGAACCAGAAAGACTGAAACTGTGGAACGTTGAAAAACTTCAGTTTAAACCTTTAAATTGCTTGGTGTTTGGCAACAGGATAATCTGCATTGGAATTATCATATCAACCAGACAGTTAAGAAGGCAAACAAGAGACTTTACTATCTAAGAGATTGCGGTAAAGCACAACTACCACCAGATGTGAGCACTACAGTATACTGTACGAAGATCCACCCACTGCTCGAATATGCCTCTCCAGTATGGGGTGGGCTCCCAGGTTACCATGCAAATGAAATCCTGCAAGTTCAGAACAAAAGCCTCATAGGCATCCCCAGGGACACGCTTCCAGCACCTGAACAAAGGAGAGACAAAGCAGCAAAAGTGGAACTGCAGCGAATCCTAGCTGACAAGAAACACCCGAACCATGTTTTCATCAAACACCCAAGATCATACAATTTTACACTCAGATCTTCTGCTAAATTCTCGGTGCCATTCTCTACGACAACCACACACATTAACTCCTTTTTACCTAGAATAAGCCGTATTTTAGCCATCAAATAAATTTTTAACTTGCTCTCTGTAATATTATATTTCGTATTTTATTGCATATAAATTACGTAAGTTTTATAATTCGTATTAAGCCAAACATGTAAGAACATTGTTTATTTATTTTTTTAAAAGATGGTGAATAAAGTGTATTATTATGATAATTTCCTGTGTTACAAAAGCAGGGTTTTGCCTTCCGTAAAATATTAGTAACAGTTATGGTTTATTTACTACTCAGGTTTGATATATATAAACCTATTTAACTGCTTGTTTTGCAGCAGCCTACGATTCTTAACAACTTGATGTCTTTGGATTTCACTAGCAATGCATTTTGGTTAGATACACACAACATATGGACCCAGAGGTTGCCATCCATACCAAAACTGATGAAACTGGTGATGATGAATCTGCAGTGAAACTGCTCAGTGGCTGCCATTCACTATAACTAGTTTGAGCACAGCACTGTTGTTTAATTCAATTAATTTTTAGGTTTCACTAAGTCCCACAAGGATATAACACAATGGCAGATGAAGGTCAAATAATGAGATTCAAACTAGATTCTAATGAGATTTTTTTGTATAACTGACCAACATGTGCATTGAACTGGAACCTTATGAAACCCACCAATAGTTGTTTTAGCTTCTATGCAAATAACATATGATAACATATGCCCTGGACGCACATCGCTGACATGCCATTTTGGCGCGAATTTTTCCCGCCTTTTGTTCGAAAGTGGTGTTGGTTTGCTTTAGCGTGGTGTTAAACAGCATGAATAGTTTCCAAGAATGTAAAGTCTTTTTATACGTTTTTATAAAACTCAAAGACAAAGCTTCTTCATTCCACAATTAGATAATGAGCTAAAAACAATACCTTAAATCTTGAACAATTTCATTAAGCTTTTCAAACACAACTTCTACATCCTCCTGCAGATTTGATACAAAAACATTGATAAAGTCAGGTACAGTGTTTATTTTCATAACAAATAATTAATAAGAAACTTTTAAATATTCTAGATAATAATATGAAAAATAAACAAAGTTTAGAATAATATTTGCAATGTAACATCACTGAGAATTATTTGATGTTTCATGCCCTCATTTTTCACAATTCACATGTCAATTCATTATAAAATAAATTGGATAGTACGTGGGCTTTGATTGGTCTACAAGTGTGTTTTCATAGCCCTACGAAGCACGAAAATGACGTGAGCAATGTACGAATAATATAAAAATAATAATTTTCTAAAAGAAATAAATAATGTTCTCCGTGTCTCCATAGCCTGTTGAAAACCTCGGTAAAGTTTGAAAGAATTCTCGAGCAGGTGAGAACCCTTGACTGCGTCTCGGGTTTTCACTGATCTGCTCTCGAATTCTTCCAAACGTTCGCCTCGGTTTTCACCAGGCTATGAAGGAAAGGAAAACATGTTTTATTTCTTAAATGAAAAAGAAATTGTGATGTATGTATTTCATCTTCATTAAAATGTTTTAACTCCATGGTATGCATAAGGTCAATTCATTGAGAGGCTGATGAACAATATATATGAATAATTTTAAGCCATTATTATTTTCGAAAATATAATACGAACGTTGATTACTTATTATCAAGTAGCGATTACCTGCTTCATTTCTATTAACACTTCACGTGACAAGACAACACAGTCTTTTCTCAGCCGTTTAATAGCCACAAACTCATTCTATAAAGAATTTTATAAATTAGTCAGGGTATAATGAGGATCTTTTTTCATTCAACATCAAATTACTAAAAGAGAAGTTCTTACGGCTCCTACCCAGGAGTCTTATTCAGTTATGTGAGATTTAGTACCCAGTCTTTTTAGTATGAGCAACTGTGATTATTAGGGAGGACCAAAACTTGAAACGTCAACCTGGTAACCAAGCTTATTTCACTCCTTTCACGGAAATGAGCCTGGGCACAAAGTTGTTGAAACGTTAGGTCTGTACAATACAGAAGGTAAAAATTATAAACAAATTCCCTATATTGACTAAATTAGGCGTTAACTTTCTCTTTGACCGACTTTTCAAAACTCTATCTAAACTATAGTTCCCAGTATGTGGTCAACTTTATTGTCTAGATGCAAAGGCTGTAGGAAAAGCTGTAGAAAAAAGTTGGAGGCTGCTGAAATGTGGTTTTATAGAAGAGTAATAAGATTACCATGTATAAATATCTTCAGCTTGGAAATAACTATAGAAGAAATGTTTGTGTTGACACAAGCTTCTTTTTCTCAGACGAAAAAACTTCTGAGTCCCTAACAGCAGTCGAGCTCATGACCTTCTGAGAGTATCATGGGTTAAGAAGCGGGAATCGAACCCATGACCTTTTGAGAGTATCATGGGTTAAAGAAGCGGGAATCGAACCCATGACCTTCTAACAATATCATGGGTTAAGAAGTGGGAATCGAACCCATGACCTTCTGAGAGTATCATGGGTTAAGAAGCGGGAATCGAACCCATGAACTTCTGACAGTATAATGAGTTAAGAAGCGGGAATCGAACCCATGACCTTCAGGGAGTATCATGGGTTAAGAAGCGGGAATCGAACCATGACTTTCTGAGAGTATCATCGTTTGAGAAGCTATTAAATGAGAAAGTGCTGCAAATGGTAAAAGTGGAGAGATGATAACCATCAGAAAGGGACAAATGAATTTTGTAAATCATGCGGTGAGGAAGGAGGAGTTTGAAAAACTGGTGCTGAAGGGGAAGATCAAGGAGAGGAGGGGTTTGAGAAACTGTTGCTGAAGGGGAAGATCAAGGGGAGGAGGCAGAGAGGAAGGCAGAGGCTGAAGCCTATTGAGGGCCTGACGTCGGCCTTGGGATGCAGTGTGGTTGAGGTGTTGAGGTGTGCTGGTGATCGGATTGGCTTCAGGAACATGGTAGACGACGTCAGGTTCTGATATGACACTCAATAAAAAAAAGTCCCCAGTACTCCTGTGAGCAGGACGGTATCTAATGTGCTAATGCAAACTGGGAACCAGCAGAGTACGATTCTTATCTTTCAGCTCAATTCGTCATGTTCTAAACGAGGAAAGAACTGGGTTCGATTTGGGACCGCAAAGTATCTATGGGTTGATTGGATAGACAGAGGCACCATATTGTCAAAGAAGAAAGTGGATGTTTTGATGTTCTGATGTTTTTTCACTGTAACTGTTGTATTCTCGGGTGCACAAACAGATTCAGGGAATGTCGTTTTCGGTTAATTGAACTGATTTTATGTCTACGTACTTGTACCTTCTTCCCTTACGCGTATTCTGCCATGTTGTTTACCAACCGGCTCTCCATTCGATCAATCCATAGATGCTTTGCGGTCCCAATTCGAACCCAGTTCTCTCCTAGTTTAGAGCATGGCGAATACAGTTGAATGCATTCTCGTACCCAGAGCCCACGCGGCCTACGGCCAAACGAAGGCTCTGGCCGCATCGCCAGCGGAAGTCCGAGATTCGCTGACAATTTTTGACGCAATTGTTTGATTGTATTCTTATTGATCTTTTGGTTAATTAGTTGTTTGGTTGATTGTTTGATTAATTGACTGATCGGTTGATTGTCTGATTAGTTGATTGATTGGTTTCTTGGTTGATTGGTTAGTTTGTTGATTGTCTGATCTGATTGAATAATTGGTTTGTTATTTGATTGTTTGATTAATTGTTTGATTGATTGATTGATTGATTAGCTAAATTATTTTCTGATCAACGAATCGATTGATTAACTTGTTGTTTTGTTGATTTATTTGTTGATTGATCGATCGATTCAGTGGATCACTAAGTTTATCAAATATTCTCTTCTATTTTACCTTGTATTTTCCCACAGCAGGCGAAGTGGTTTGGTCACTGCCATCAAGCCAAACTGCTTTTAGTCCTGCGAAAGAGGCGTTTGTCGAGTTCTGCCTATTGGTAATGATCTAGCAGTCCAAAACAAAAACCAAAGTGCCATCTTAAAGGCTTGTTCAAAAACAAAGAATAACCGGACTTAATGTACGTTTTCAAAGAGAAAAGATATTCATTTACAATCTGCTTCATTCAACTTTAGGTAGCGATTGGACACATCTCAGCACAAGTTCACTGCACGCTTTTGAGCAAATACAATAACAAATACAAATGTTTTAATCACAGCTTCCCGAAATGGGCTTTTCAATGGCATTTTAGAAGCAAATAAAGGGTCATTTTGAGGGCCTTAGATAGTCTACAACGTCGGCTCAAATGTATAGTTGATACATTAGTAAAAGCTCATAATGAAGCAGAAGACCACAAGCGCGTGGATTCTTTTAAGTTTCCTACGGTTTATTAATGTCCTTATCCGAGAGAACACGAAGTCTAATCATTTGCAGATGTTAGAGCAAAGGCAGTATCTTCTCAATTATTATAAGACCCTGAGTGAAGGTCTAACCATTTGCAGATGTTGGAGCAACGGCAGCACCTTCTCCTCAATTATTATAAGAGCCTGAGTGAAGGTCTAATCGTTTGCAGATGCTAGAGCAAAGACAGCATCTTCGTCTAAATTACTTTAAGGCCCAGAGAGAAGGTCTAACCATTTGCAGATGTTATAACAAAAACAGCACCTTCTTCTCAATTGTTTTAAGACCCTGAGTGAAAGTCTAACCATTTGCAGATGTTAGAGCAAAGGCAGCACCTTCTTCTCAATTATTCTAAAACCCTTTTGCTCCGGCCAGGAATTGAACACGATCCTTCCTCATGTTAGACTGGCGCCTTACCAACTTGGCTAACCAGTCCTCATTGGCTACATGTCGTCTATTTAGATTCAAGTAGAAGCTAGGTTGCTTGTAACCACTTATCTCTTTTTGAAGGAAGCAGTTGGTCATAATTCCATTGCAAAGAATAACTCTAAACAAATATAACGTGAATTTGTCAGTTGTCTGACAAACTCTCAAAATTCTTTGTAGATAACATACCCTACTAGAAAATCCTTTGTCTACTACGCAAGGATGAATTTGGTTGTAGTCCACAATCCATTGCGGGTTTAGTAGATCTTTTTCAAATCTTTTTCTCCTGCACCGTAATAAAATTTTCTAATAATTAATAATGGAATATTTGTTAGTAGCTTTTTCTAAATAGATTCGGTTGAGTGAAGGCGAAGTACTAGTTAGGGATGATTTGACAAATACGTCTTCACATTAAAGTTTTATTGTTATTTCAATTTCTTTTTATCTTTGTTACATAATCGCTTGTTGCTTAAACAATTTGGTAATTGTTTTCATCTTGGAATTTATGATGCATACCTTTTTTTTTGAGTCTTTTGCTACTTTTAAGAGCACACTATAAACGAAATTAGATGTGTTTTGCCAATGGTTTAGCTTTTTTATTGCTATTGTTCCTGGGACAATCTAAAACTTTGTGTAAGTTGCTTTAATGCTGTAATAGCAAGAATGCTGCTGCTGTTCTTGTTATTATTGTTAATTATGATCACGTTGAAACAATGATGATGATGTTAGTGTTGATGATAATGATAATAATAATTGATTATCGCGAACTTGCACGTTATTCTAAAGTTTTGAAAAGGGTGGGGGAATATTCAGATCTAGAACATATTTAGAACATATTTATATATTTATTTAGAACATATTTAGAATTAGAACATTCTTAAGATTTAGAATATCCAGCCAAGCGGATCCATATTAAACTAAGCGTTTGAATTTCAATTTTTTTTTCTTTTGACTGAAATGTTTTCATTGTTTGTAAACCAACGAAGTACGAAAAATACTGCTAGGTAGGCCTAGAAAGATTCTGCTCGGCAACTTTTGAGCAATTTTTTCGATTTTGGGCAACATTTTTTATTTGAGCAACTATTTAAATTTTGAGCAACTTTCTAAATAAGGTGCATTTCTTGAGCAAATTTTGTACATTTTAGCACAATTGACCACTTCCAAAGCATTAAACGAAAGATGAATATTACTACAACAACGTTCTATATCAAATCCAAAATGGCGGCCCTCATGTCAGACGATGATGACCCCATTGTTACCTAACTTCTTCGCGCCCCGTGGTACATTAGGCCTCCACAGACTTCCACCATCCTTCCCTGTTTCCAGCTTTTCTCCTTGCATCATCCCACGACCTCCAACCTGCTTCCCGCATCTCCCTCTCTA
>JANCMA020531656.1:0-10281 GCA_024336925.2 Zoanthus solanderi | reverse complement strand
ATTTTTGCATAACACAGCATTAAAGTACTTTCTTTATCATATTCAAATATTTTCAAGTAATTTCTGGTTCTTTAAAGCAAAAAACTGACAAGTTTTTAAAGTGATTGTAAAAAAATTGACAAATTTGACAAATTTCACTACTCACCCCTCCCCCCTTAAAATCTTGGCATAGCTGAAAGTAACAGATTGAATATCACATATATTTGTTAACTACAAGTAATTTACTTTTCAAAAAGTAGTGTTAGCCTTTGTCCCCCCAGGTGGTACTGACAACCCCCCCTGGCTCATGCACCATTGGGAGCGAAAATATGCAGATTCCTGACTTGTTTTGACAAGATAAATCAATCAGATTGCCATATTGCCGACAGAACGAATAGAATCCAAAAAATTTGCTCCGGACATTGTCTTATTTCATACAAGATCGTTTCAAATTAAAAATGCTATGGTCCACACGCCAAGTAAAGACCTTATTTTATTTAAAAGACAAATTGGAACACGCCGCAAATGTTGTATACTTTGACACGTACCTAAGCTGTAAAGCAGATAACGTCGGACAAACTTGCAGGAATTTCGACATAAGACAATCACAGCGTGAAAATTCAAATCACAACTCTGAGCCGGCCCAACACATTGCCCGAAACAAAGAACATAGTTTCCAATGGATGATTTTAAACACTGCTAAACAATGGAAACTACGAAAGGTAAAAGAACTATCTGCATTGCAAATTTAAAACCAAATACTAACCGATAAAATCTTTTGAACTACGTCTATTCCCAAAAGGAATTACGTAATAGCTTTTGTCAGTATATGTATTTAAATGTAATCTCTTGAACCACAGTTCAATAAACCTGTTGATGGTCAAGTCGACCGAAAACGGTTGTTATTTTAACATTTTTAACATTTATAGCCAAAGATTTTTAAACATTTTACATGGAGAATTCAATTTTAAGATCACTTCAAGATGACGATTTTTGGTCAGTACTTAATTGGGGATGGCGAGGTGTGAAAACACTTCAAACACTGCTTGTGTTCTTCTTCTGTTTTATTAAAACATTCACTACTTAGCTGAAAACGATACACTACCATTCATCTCGAACCACTAACGCTGAGAAGAACACTGCCACCAGAATTATCTTGCCTTTCATTAGCCAGAAACCAGCTGATATTGTGAAACGTAAACTCACTCAACTGAAAAAACAGCTGGGCACAGACCTACAACCAATCTTTGTAAGCCGGAAACTCGAAGGTGTCCTCAAATTCCGCGAACCAAAGCCACAACTGCTTACCCAAAAACTTGTCGTATATCAATAGAAATGTAGTTTGTCTGATGCGAATTATGTTGGCTATACCTTTCGCCATATTTACATCAAATAATTGAGGAGTACAGATATTCAGCAATCGGCAGACACCGTCTAGAAGATCACGGACTAACAACAACAGCTCCAGTGACAAGCTTTAGCATATTAAAGAAATGTACATCAAAATTTGACTGTCTTGTATACGAGATGTTCTACATAAAGGAACTAACACCAACGCTTAATGTTCAATCTGACTCTGTGCGAGCAAAACTATTTACATAGCTGTTCTGTCAACCGTAAATTTCCTTATGAGCAAACTATTTATATAGTTTCTTAGTTTACTAAAAAAATTTTTTACTCTGTTGTATTGAATTGTATTATGCTGTTCCATTGTCCATTGAACCGTAAATATGCTCTGTCACAATAAAATTCACCTTGCTTGATAATGAAACCGGACGATGTCGAAACGTTGCGATGTCGCGGAAACGTTGCAATGACGAAACACCGAGGAATAGAACTTTGAAATAATTGCTATCTTTGAATTATTAGGGGGACATTACACAGTATCAAATGAATTTAACAACTTGTCAATCAATATTTGCAGATTCAGCTAAATGGGATCAAGAATACATCAGGGTTGCCACTATCTATTTACTGGATATAAAATTTGAGGGCTTTCCCAGGACATTTTCAAGTAAATCCAGGACCTTCGCTATGGAATAAAACTTGAATTCTTTAATACAGTTTTTTTCCACAATCAGTTCAAAAAATACACACACTATATTAACAAGCTTTATTGTTAAACTAGTTTAGCTATACTAAATTGGTTAAATCCTGACAATGAAAAACTGAACCAATGATTGCTTTAGAAGACTTACCTCTGGTCAAAAATCCAGCCTTGTAGAGTTGCTGTTTTTGTTTTAGAACGTTGTCAAAAAAAACAACAACATATTTTTGGAAACAGCTTATTTTCGGAAGCTAAGAAAAATTCTTTTTTGCCCATAATTCCAAGAATATCAAGGACCACAACCCAAATTCAAGGATTTTCCAGGGCCTGATATTTTTGTCAATTCCATCCAGGATTTTCGAGGATTTTCAAAGATCACAACCCAAATTCAAGGACTTTCCAGGGCCTAGAATTATTTTCCTCCAATTTCAGGACTTTCCAGGATTTTCGAGGACTGTGGTAACATGGTTATGCAGGCCACTCCCCCAGTTTTTACTCTAACTTTTGTGGCTGCTACTGCTTCGCAGAAAGTCCAAGAAAATCAAGAATGTTTTTCTAGTTTAAGACATTCTGGCTTTGTTTCAAATGGAGGAAATAGCTTTTCAGGCAAACTAATTTTTAAATATTTTTGAGGAAGCATACACCTATATCTCCCAAAAGGCTCACAC
This sequence comes from Zoanthus solanderi, assembly GCA_024336925.2. Classification (NCBI taxonomy): domain Eukaryota; kingdom Metazoa; phylum Cnidaria; class Anthozoa; order Zoantharia; family Zoanthidae; genus Zoanthus; species Zoanthus solanderi. Next base: position 7,587 of record JANCMA020531656.1, on the reverse strand, counting down.
CTTGGTACTTTGTTTCCCACCACCCCCCTCCTCCTTGGCACTCTGTTTCCCACCCCCTTCCCCCCTCTTGTTCAGTTTTCCAAGGCATGCTTTGGCTCTAGAATATACGAGTATAAAACAGGTGAGACTTTCATGCATAACCAATATTTGCATGCATAATTAAGCACTAAGTACCAACAAGGAAGCTTTATCTCAACTTATTAACAGTCAATCTATACTAGAAATTTCTCTTTAAGTTTAGTGGGCTGAGCTCTGGGTGCAAATGTGAAACAACTACAAACTTAAGGGGATTACGTTATAGGTACTGTCAGTCCACTGTAAAGGGTAAAAATCTACATATTTTCCAACTTCTAGGAAATATGTTTATTCATGTTCAAGAATATTTTAAAAAAAAATTTTTATTTTCAACAAGTTGTTCAAAAATATGTATTCATTGAGACATTAAACTAGAATACTTATAATTTAAAATTAACGTCACTCGATTAGAAACATATATCCAAGTAAATCATGAATATAAATCAAGAATAGTTGCGCCTTGAGGGATATTCTGTATTTAATACTTTGAATTTTGCAACAAACGGCCAACCATACATAATTCCCTTCTTGCTCAGCAGCCTCGTATTTTCACTAAAAACTAAAAAAAACATTCTTTTGCCATACTCACCAGCGAAACTATTATCCACTATCCTTAAATCAAAAGGCCCTGAAATGCTCGTTCGACAGATGCTTTGATTGCCGTTGTCCCAGCATACAAGAACAGTGTTTTCTCCCGGTATAATATCATTTTCCGGCTGCACAACTGTTCCAACATGGCCTTCTCCACCATCTGTGTCCCCAAATTCCCAATCTGGGCCTCGAACAACACGTAGACCTAGATCCATACAGAAAATATTAGATTTAAAACTAAGGTTAGTTAGGGCGTTCCTATGACAAATAATCAAATCAACAGCTTCTTCCGCCTACAGTGAGAGATATGGTATTAGGAACACGGCGGGGGGGATGGGGGGGGGAACATGGGAATTTTTTCCTTGGCTCACCATGGGATCTAGAATGAGGGGAGAAGGGTGGGGAAGAATATAAAACCGAACAAAAAGTTTAAGTAATCTTTACTACCGCCCTACCGTGAGAGGTATCCCAAAAATGACGAAACAGCTGTTTTTCGTTTGCAGTTGCAGGATTTTTTCGAGCTCCTATTAATATTGGTTCACTGTCAAGTTATTTACTCGGGGCCGGATTCGGCTGTGTGTCTTTTTGTTGTTTATGTCGCGATATTGAAGCGCATGCGTAGTAAGTCTTTTAACTCAAGTGACCTAGTGGACTGCATCAGAAAGCAGGAGGTCCCTGTGAAGGCATTTGTTTCTGGGAAGTGAAGGTAATTTATGTTGGCCTATTTTCAATTGTTTTTTACTGCATCGTTGACTTCCGTACTTACACATACATATACACATCGTTGCTTTTTAAGTTGCGATAGACAAACAGGGCCACAAATTAAAATCATTGTTTCGGAACGGACCCTGTTTGCCCAAAACCAAAGGTTGAACAAAGTATAACCATAGTTGAAATCAAAGTTGAACTCAAAGAGATCTTTCTATAAAGCAAATGTTCAAACAGACTTAAACTGAGACATTTAAACTGATAACTGAACAATAACTTTTCTGACGTGAACCGTGAAGCTGAACAAATGAAGAATCCTAGAGAGTGAATTGAAAACATCTTGATTTATCAATCTGAGGTGAGAATACTGAATACATATTTTAAATTGTTTACGTAGCGTTTAACTGAATACTTTAATTTTTAAGGCAAGATATTGTATACCTAAAATACTGAAGGAAATTATGGGTGGTGTTATTTCTGTTTTCTTGGTTAGGTGTCGCTCACGCCGTGATAAATTTAATTCAGCTGTCACAACAGAAGCATTTTGTTATTAACAGATTTACCAGCTATGGTCAGCTTGCTCAAAATATATTATGAACAACGGTATATACAAAGTCTTTGATTCCCATAGTAAAAAGATTTGACGTCAGGCCAAACAGACCCATTAGGTACTTGTACTTGACTTGGTAATTGAATCACTCAAAAAAAAACAATGAAAATGTTTTATTACTGGATTCCCATAGGAAACCCAATAATACCAATATCAAACTTAAATCAGAAATTTGGTACATTTTCAGTATAGCTCTCCAAAATTATCGAGTGTTGCTCATTTTTTAAACTAGTTCTCAGCCTCTTACGGTAATCCTTCCGTCCGCCGGACCCGAGTAAAGGCTTCAAGTAGCCTCTTGTTTTCAATTGGTACATCAACCATTCAATATTCCCATAAATAAAGGAGAACATTTTCTTATAATCATGACGTAATGTTAGCATGGAAAATAATATTTTAAAAATAATAGAGTCTTATAAAGATAGTCATACTCTCATGTGCCAAATAACGGGGGCCCTAATAGTTTGGGTGGTTAAAGCATTGCAAGGTGTCTAATGAGTGGGAGAGGGGGTTGGAAAAATCAGACGTTTAAGTGCTTTTACCCAATCTAACCTCCAGGTGTAAAAATAATTCATTTACTACAATATAATCATCTTCTAAAACTCAAGAAAGAAAAAAATAAAACGATCGCGACAACGATAAATCTAGGATCCTCTTTAAATTGCACAATACACACAACGGAAAGTTCGAGAGAATAACACAGATTGTTTTTTTATAAAATTGCGTTTGTTTACATGTAAAGTTTAGATTCTGAAAAACGAAGGAGTGTTATGTTTTTTTTTTGTGCACGTGAGGTGTTTTTGTACCGTGGCGAGGTGTATATACACTGCGACCTTTTCGTCAAAACAATCAAAATGACTGCGCAAAAATGCCGACATAAAGGAATGGTGAACACTTTCTCAACTCAGAATACTGGATTTTGGTAAAAGTGACAAAACAGCTGACAAAAATTAATAAACACGGGGGTACTAATGAGCACTGAACAGCTCGAAAAAAAATCGAGAAAAAAAGAAAGCGGGGGAACTTTTATAATAATAATAATAATAATAATAATAATAGTAATAATGATGATAATAATAATAATAGTAATAATGATGATAATGATAATAATAATAATAATTATAATATTAATAACTCGTTTATTAATACCCCTTGCAGTGTAAACTACTGAATTATAAGTACAGGTCAGGAGACTAGCTTAAGTTTACAGCGAATTCGTTTATTTCAGAGTTAAGAAAGCGGTCATTATTTGGCACTCGAGAGTTTAGTCTAAACATGGAAAATATTTTACATTTTTTGAGGAGTAGCAACGTATTCTTATGTATCTTTGCGGGTTACAACAACCTAAGTTTTTTTTAGTAGTACTAATTTACTGTACCACTTCCAACGTGATTGACAAAAATAGCCTTACTGAGGAGGGGGTAGTGGATGATTTTGTTGGAATAAACTGAAAGACGTCTTAGAAGTACCATGCCTAATTTGCCTTTTAGAATGGATCAAGGGTATCCTGTGGATGTTCGTGAAGTGATCCGAACTCTCTCCACTTCTTACGACAAACAGAAGTGGCTAAAATCACGAACGAATAAAAATTGACTCAGTGTCTTTCAGTCACTTCTAATCGATTAGATGAGCAGTAATATGATTGGATAAAATAACTTTGTATTGTTACACTTTTTCCCCATCACAGCTATTCCAATACGACTCTAAATCACCAAATAAAAGAAACCCAATTAATCAAGAAAACCTTTGAATGAACCACTTCTAACATAAACTATTTTGTGATCAAAATTTGACTAGTTTCTGGAAAATAAGTGCACTAGTCGGATCCGACTCTGATTACATTCGTCCAGACATTTTTAACTACTAAACGTTTAAACTAGAATTTTGTCATTAATTTGTGCGGCGGGTAAGTGCAAATCATTAAAAAACCAGAAGCATAACTGAGTGAGCTCGGGCTTTTTTTTCAACTTTAATTTGTCACTGATCTATGTTAGCTTATTTTTTTATAGAAAAAACAATTAACACTCCAATGGTATGGAAATTCTCCTAAAAAGTTGTAATTTTCAGTGCCAAATAAACGAAGGAGGGCAGAAAAGTATTTGAAAAGCTAATAAGCAGGGGTTGTCTTCTGTAGTGACGGTTGCTTGTCAGATTATTGAGTTTTTGAGATAGTTTCCGGTGAGAGGGCAATTCTTTGTTTTTCTGCAGTTGCATAGTTCAGCTTGCGAGTCTTTCTTGCGTGGGTTCACCATGTGATCGTGCATCAACGCATCTACGCATGCTTACACACAGGTAGTACGTACCCAGGGTGATCTGGGCGGACTCTATTAGCTCTGAGGCCAGACTATGATTTCTGGCAGAACGTGGAAAAAAAATAAAACCTCATAAATATAAAACCAGAAGCTCAGCCCAACCCTTCTCGTCTGAGTCTCTAAAACAGTTTGTATCTAACATTAAAACAAAAACTCTCTATATATCTATTTAACAGCAGATCATGTTTAAAGATAAATAAGAGCTAGCAACGCCAATTTTCAGTGATATATAATTTGGTGTAGTTTCTCTAGAAATAAAAAGGGGTTCCTTTTGTTACATTACCATTGAGCCCAATATGATTTAACGATATTTTAAAACATGGTTCCTGTGATGTACTAATTTTTTTACAAAGAATTCGGCTCAACATCGTTTTTGCCAGTAAGCATTTTGAGATTTTCGTAACACTGCATGCACATATATTTTTGGAAAATGCTTTGTCAATAGTGTTGTTTAAAAATCTTACATGTTTCTTCATTTGCCACCTTAACTTAAATGCAAATGAAACAGATTCAACTTTGATGGTGCGGTCACGTAAACAAAATGCAAAAATCTAAATTACAACGACGGATTCCAGACCAAATCGATAGGCAGACCGTGTCTGAGAAACAAGGTGGTACTGGAGAGCAACTTGACTGCAAGATTTCAATATCTAACCATATCTAATATGTAATCGAGTAGCTTGAAGTTCTAAACTTCATAAAAGAAACAAATGACAAACTGGCCAACATTGAGAAACTCGAGAAAAGATGCAAGCATCTTTCCACAACTGATGAAAAGATTTGATCATCTACAGTGTTGGTAACGACTGAAGCAAGCCTGAATTGAGCTATATGAAACAGATTCCATTTAAATAATGACTTCAGAAAAGCTCCGCCCAAATTAATGTCAATTACTAATACATTTGTATTCTATTGGTAATTTGTTTTTTGCACATTGGACAGATCTGTATGCGATCAGAACACACTCTGCAAGTGCCATGACCACATTGGAAGGTAACGCATCGTCGTTCTTCCATACATATTGGACACTCTATGTGGAGCTCCATACTCGCCAGTCTTTCTTGTAATTGGTTACACTTTTCCTTGTAGTTTTCCAAACTAAGGCAGTTTCTGGTTAACGGTGCTCCTTCTGTAACAAAGATCATAATAGCTAACGATAAAAAAATATTTCATTGAATGATGATGAAAAAATACAATTGCCTTTACGTGTACATTCCAGTTGTGGGTTTTTGTATGTTTAAAATGTCCTTACCCTTCTAATATAATGGTGATGGCAAAAGAAAAATTCGACTAAAGATTTTTCTCTATGGTGCAGGATGGAAAATACCCTTCGGATTCACCTTGACCGAGCTATGGGAGGCTGGTAACTACCATATTTTTTTATGGTCTGTGACGTCAAAAGTTTCTACATATCTGTTCAATTTACGAAACTACAACACAAATAGCTACCATATTTTACAAGAAAATGGAACAGATACAGATATATATATAAACAGGACCGACCTCTCACTATTAAATTTTGCTTTTGACATCACGAACTAGAAAATAATATGGTAGTTACCAGCCTCCCATCGCTCGGTCAAGGTGAAACTGAAAGTGATTTTTCAGAACTTTAAACGCAAATTACACCATGAAGAAGAATCTTGGTCAAATTTTCTTTTGCCATCGCCATAAGAAGGGTAAGGATATTTTATACATACAAAAAACCCACAACTGATATATACACTTTAACATTACTGCCATCACCATTAGAAGGGTAAGGACATTTTATACATACAAAAAACACACAACTGATATGTACACTTTAAAGATGAAAACAGCAGCGATGTAATGGTGATAATATAATGACAATTACAAAGACAACGGTGAAGATAATGGTGCATGGTGATGATAATGATGGCGGTCATGATAATAATGGTAATCATGACAACGATGGTAACAACGAAGATGATGTTTATAACGATAATGTTGATGACAATGATTATAATGGTGACGACAATGATGGCGGTGTAGTGGATGATTGCAATAATGATAATGGATGATGATGATGATGATAATGGTGATGATATTGACGGTATTTATGACAAATATGGTGATAACGATTTTGAAAATAGTAATGACGATGATGATGGTAATGAAGATGACTAGAATGATGATAACGGTGATGACGATGATAAAGACAATAATAACAATGATGATAATGATGGTGGCAACGACCATTGCGGATATTTTGATGATGAGGACAGCGGTGATAACGATGACTATGATAATATGATGGTGATGATGATGGTGGTGATAATGATGGAGACGATCATTGCAGTGATTTTGATGATGATGATGATGATGATTTTTTCTTCCATTTAGTCTGATAGCATGTAAAGTAGTTTAAACAATCGAAAATATAATTTATAACAGTATATAACAAGTAGTAGTAGCGAGTAGTACTCAGTGGCGAATTTAAGGGAAGGGGCACAGGGGGACTGCCCCCCACCACCCTTTGTTTTTGTGGAATATTGACAAAGGATTTGTACGATAACAACTGAAATCAGCATTGAAAAACGGATTTGGGCCCCCTCTCTTTAAGAACTTAGTTACTGGGCCCCCTCTTTCTAAAATTTCTGGATCCGCCCCTGGTACTTGTGGGAAGTTTTACCAACGTAATGACCACTATACAGCCCGCGCAAGAAGACCTGTAAACAACTCGTGAGCAGAGTTAATCAGGGAGGAAGTTCTTCTCACTAAACGTACTCTCGAAGTTGAAAGAAGAAAGACAGATGTATTTATATAATTGATGAAAGCGTTGGTATAACAAGTACTCACCCTGCTGAAGCGGATTGTTGAACCAGAAATCGCACAGCATTATCAGTACACAGGTCTAGAGGAGTTTTTCCGTCGTGATTGTCATGTTGTAAATCAGCGCCGTGCTTCGCCAAGTAACAAGCAATAGCAGAAAATTTTTCACCTCGGTCCTTGGAATTTTCCAAACCAAGAGCTTCAGCAAGCTGCAATGAATCAAAGGCGGTATGAGCCACCTAATGGATGAATGTGATGCTCTCCTTAGAGTCCCACATGCTTACGCACTCAGAATATTGGTCTATAAAGAACCCAGAACGCAAAAGAATTGGGAAAAAATATAGTTTAAACATTATATGGTTTAAGACGTTAATTTTATACTTTCGAGCGTGGACTCGGTTAGAACTTATTACTTTCGTGTGAACGGACCCAGTTCGAGTCCCGTTCTGACCGTTTTTTAATTTTACTGTCTTTTTTCTTTTTTTTTTCTTTTTTTCTTAA
>JANCMA020531551.1:0-10281 GCA_024336925.2 Zoanthus solanderi | reverse complement strand
TTGTCGTTGTCGTTGTCGTTGTCGTTGTCGTTGTCGTTGTCGTTGTCGTTGTCGTTGTCGTTGTCGTTGTCGTTGTCATTATTTATTTATTTAATTATTATTCAAAGTTCTTTATACCAAAGAAACGTAAAAAGATATAATTGAAAATTAAACTTTTGAGACACAGTGTAAGTAGGATAACTTTCAATTATATTTATTCACCTGTGTAATTTCCATCAAAAATTAAAAAAAGACGCTCTTCCTAGATGGACCATTATAACCATTATTATTATATTAAACGCTTGCATTTAGTATCTGTGATAATGTGATAAAAGTATTGAAGAAGAGCTGCCGGACGCTGTAAGTTTTCTACTTAAATAAAGCAAAAACAACAGACTGACACGAGTATTTCATTGGACATTACTATAACTAAGATGAAATAAAATGGTTCTCTGCTTGTCTTTGTCAGTTTTTGTATTGTTCGCTGTCAAACTATTATTATTTGATCAAAATGGATTGTAAATGACTGTGATAAAATCAAGTAAAACCTTTCTGTAATTTCAATTTTGCTCATAAAATAATTCCCTTTTCTCACCGGGTAATTGCTAACCAATTCGAGGTTACATTATGTTTACTGGATAAGAACTCCGCCTTCTTTACCATCACTTAATAAAGAGACTACACTAACCATATATAAATATATTATGGGCTAGTGCTGTCGTTGCTAGACTGTAGTTTACTTGTCACTGAGGAGGGCGTGAGCCGAAAGGCCTTCAATATGGCAAATGAAGTGCGATTGTAGCTGAATGGCGGATCGGTTTGTCTTTATATTGATTGTAACTACACTGGCCAGGGTAACTGTATGAAACAACCACAATGTTATGACCTACCTTTTTCTTGCAGGTGTGTGTTTTTGAGCGGAAAAGTAAACACCAACTCCACAAAAACGAATAACACGAAAATGCTTAAATGCATCTTGCCACACAATTTTGTCTTGACAGTGCGAGAGCTTTAAATCAGTAACTGAGACAACAAACTAAGAGAATGGCTTTAGTTTTGTCTATATATTGCGATGTTTAAACAGTATGTAAGTAATTATAATTTGATTTGAATGATAAAAAAGAAATGTTAATACTTGACTGATCATGCAGCTATTTTTCCTGTACTATGCTAATTCTTACTCGGACAAAAGAACTTAGAAAATTTATCTAAAGCTGTTTTTTTTTATAGTAAACCCGGCTCAAACTGAGCTATTGTTAATGTGCCATGTCTACTCCAGACAATTCTTACGTAATGTTTTACATGGATTTGATATCTAAAAGTATATGCTTTGCACACGAAGAGAAGTTCGAACGCAACATGAAAAAGTTTCACCACGCGAAATTCAAAAATCCACACATGTACTTTGTATCACAATGCAATCAAGTTTATTTCTGGTTGTCAGGAGAATAAAGGTTAACCTCCCCCAGTCTCCACCGTCCTCCCCACACACACGCACTTAAAAACTTCTAATGACGTTCCGACGTCCCTAGAATGAATCGTTTAGATGTTCCAGCATCTACTTCATTCATGAAAGGCCGGCGGAAACTAACTAAAAAGCACTTCTAATTTTCGGCCCCATTACAGAATAAAGCATATTTTAAACATATCCAGATACTTTGTGTTGCGTCATAAAATATCTGACCATGAATCAGTTTGGCATCGCAATCGTATCCGCCGGAAAATCAATCAAATCTGCTTTCCGCTCTCCAAGATGGAAGCTATATCATTTACAAACAATCTGGATAGGTGTGGATGGACGATCCCAAAGATTTTTCTAATATACGATGAAAAACGGAGCTTCTTGGACATCTTTTTTTTTGTTAAAGTGATTGCTTGCATTTCCAAGATCCTTATGAAAAGAAAGGCTTTCTGCGTTCCTCTTATGTAGCCCGAGTACATTCTTGAGATGCATCTACTCATAACAATACAACTGAGATTTGTAAACAAAACAAGACGCGACGCAGAAACAAAGATATTGGTTTGGAACGCCATTATATTGGCTTAAAATTAACTTTTCTGCTAGCCAAAAAAATAACCGCCAAGCTTAAGTATTTTTGTCTTGTTTTGTTTTGTTTTTTCATTTATTTCATTTTCTTCCTTGCTAGAGAATTATTTTTATCTGCTTTAAAAAACTAAGCAAAGTGTGTATTAAAGCGCAATGCTGAAAGATAATAGAGACCTTTAGATCTAAGTACGAATTCAAGTACAAGATTCAAGGCGCGCGCGCAAACTCGTTGTCGAGAGGAAAATTTTTGCCTGAAATTTCGTCCTTTCGACGAGTTTGCTTGAATAAGTGCGCACGCGCTTGAAATCTTGTATATTCGTATCTAAAGATCTCTAAAAAACAATCACTTATTTTAGCTACATGCAAACAAGGCCCAACATGGTGCTTAATAAGCCTATGGCTATAAAAAAGAAGGCAAAGACGCCTTCTCAATATCCAGTGAAAGCAAAATGCTTTTCGGATTTGGCTTTAATGATAAATAACAAAAAAAAGTCCAATAAAATGGTAGATTTAAGGGCTAACTGCTCGCTATCAACGTGGCCTTAGTGATTATTTAACTTAGCACGCACGTGGTATCTTTACTTAACACATATCGGCTACTATTCAGGCTCACTATTATTTACTATGATTTAAGGGGTAGTGTTCACTATCAACGTGGTCTTAGCGTTCATTTTAGGGCTTCAAATTAGTAACTAGCACAAATGTTTTATCTTTGCTTGACACATAGCGGCTACTATCCAGGCTCACTATTATTAATGTCCACTACCAACGTAGCCTTTTTAGTGTTCATTTGATGGCTTCAAGTAAGCTACAAGCACGCATGTGCTATCTATACTTGACCCATATTCAAAATCAGCTTTATAAATTGATAGTTGGTATACACTGTAGTAAAAAGATTTTTAGAACTGACGTTTCGGACTGCATGTTGTCCTTCCTTCGGACTGTAGTCCGAAACCTCAATTCTGAAATTCTTTTCACTACAGTGTACAAGTTATTACTTTATAAAACACACCGACACAGCATCCCATTTTATTACTTTCATTTACTGTGAATATAAGGGGTAATGTCCTCTACCAACGTGACCTTAGTGCTCATTTTAGCTACTTCAAGTTAGCAAATAGTACGCATGTGTAATCTATACTTGCCGAACAGCTGCTAATATTTCTAGGCTCGATATTATTTACAGTGAATTCGTTTATGTAATCAAAGCTTTTACTCGTTCATTACGGAATTAATTTGCACGAGTGTGCGGTTTTAAAAAGAATCAAAATTGCGTGAGCAATTTGAGCTTTTTAAAACACACAAGTGTAAAGAAGATCCATATTGAACGAGTAAAAGCTTTGATTACATGTTAGTCAAATACTGAAAAAAATATATAAAAAAATGACGGTGAAAGTGCAAAACGTGACAGTGACAACGTGACAATTCATGCGAGCACGGACAATCTTTGCCTCCATTGCTGTCATAGAAGCTTCTGCATTTTGATTGACTTATAAGCTTTATGATTGTAATTGCACGAAATTACAAATTTCTCCACGGAATTACACATTTTTGCACAGAATTACAAAATAATTACACCGCTCTTGACGGACTAGAATCAAGTAATTTTTTTTATGCATATAATATTAATAATGGTAGTTGGACTGAGTAGAGTTCAATTCGGTCTGTAATCATACGAGTGATTAAAAAAATCGGAAGGCAGCGAAGCAGAGACCGATTTGTTAATCAAGAGTATGATTACAGACTGGATTGGACGACATGAAGTCCTGTAACCTTTTAATCATAATTATTACAATTTCCGAAAAAACAAAAAGTGCAAATTGAAAAATCTGCAACTCAAATAATAAATTATCATCACTTTGCTGAAAAAACTGCGGAAATAACTAAACATTTACATTGGGGAAAATAGCTTCTGTAGAGACATTGTCTAAAGTTACATATCCTTCCATTTTAGAAAAAGCCCCTGCTTTGAAGGGTAAGTTGTTAAGTTGTTATAGCGATTATTATCTATGTTGTGATTGGTGGATTAAACTAAAATTTACAGTGCCTAAAATGCTTGGTTCAAGAAACTGTCCGATTACAATTTTTCATATTAATTTATATTAGCGCAAAATACAACAGTTTATGCACCAATCACAATGGAGGAAATTGTAATGATCGTGATTAAAGTGGTAATGCACGCTACCAACATGCCCTTAATGTTCAAGTTAGTAATTAGTACTCATGTGCTATCTATACTTGATGTGAAATTCAAACATCTACACCTACTGTGGCTCCTTGAGACTTTTTGGGTGAAAATACAATTTTTAAAATTTTAATTTTGGCTACTAGAAGAATGGAGGCAAGCCTCAGTCTCCTCATCCCATTCCAAACACACGCTCCAAATGACGCCGCTCCGGCGTCGCTGGAATGAAACTTTTGGATGTCCCACCCGTTCATAAGAGACCAGCTGAAACTAAATGAAAAGCACTTCGAATTTTCGGCACCATGACAAATTAAACGTTACTTTAAACATATCCGGATATTTTTGTATCAGCAACATTTTTTGTTGCGTCCACAAATATCCAACAATGGATCATTTCGGTAGCGTATCCGCCGGAAAAAATCGATTAAATCTGCTTTCCGCTCTCCTAGATGGAAGCGTTACCATTTACAAACAACTTGGATATGTGGATGTGGATAGTCGATCCCAGAGATTTTTCTAATTCGACGTGAAATAATGCTTATCAAAGCATTGACACGTTTTGTACCCGATTGTTCAGTTTTTTAATTAGAAAAGGTTTACTTCGTCACCATAGTTTAAAATGTTCTCATTGTTTTTTTTTTTCCCTTTCTTGTGACATTTTCACTTGGACTATGCTGGTAGAGCCGACAATGTCGAAAGCCTATAGAAGACTGCGATAGCAAAAAAGTTTAACATATATGTGAATATTATTTATATTGGGACATCTGACTTAGTTTTCAAACCATTTCAGAAATATTACCCGACACCTAAATATCTTTCCTAATAAATATTTTCAATGTGTATTGATGCAGTTATTTTATATTTGTGGTGTAAATAAAATTGACATGACTTGTTTTAGCCTGTATTGATTGAAGATCCGCGGTATTCCTCTAGGGGCGTGAAGCGAGTTTGAGGGAAATACGCGACGCTCAAAGCTTTTACAAATGGAACTTTTTGGACATCTTTTTTAGTGATGTTTAAGTGATTGTTTGCATTTCCAAGATCCTTATGAAAAGAAAGTCTTTCTCTGCTCCTCTTAGGTAGCCCGAGTAAACGCCTATATGCATCTAGCTAGTCATTGCAATACAACCGAGATTTCAAAACAAAACAAGACGCGAAGCAAAAACAAAGATATTGGTTGGGGACGCGATTATATTGACTTAAAACTAACTTTTGTGCTTGTTCTGTTGCCAATTAACATGAGGAGCACTTGATACCATAGTGGTAGTCCGGATGCACGCTAGGCGCTTTTCTAAATCCTTAACCACAGGTCACGAATTTCAGTTGAATCAATGGTTAAAACTAACTTTGTCACAAAATCAGTATCAAAAGCCAGAGTTTCATTATGAATAAACACTTCACAAAAGCAACGAATTACCACTCGGAAACGCCGGTATAGTCCACCCACCCTCCCGTGAAACTCTACTGACTTTCTTTTAAGTTTTATTTTCATACGGCGAGTGAGGCGGCGCGTTTTGGCTAAGTTTGACTTACAGATTTTTTTGCTGAAAATCTATACTGTGTGTTCAATAGCTTTGAAAAGTACGGTAAACTAGTGAAATAATATGTCATAATTAGTATTTAGTAGCTAAAAAATAAACACCAAGCTTAAGTATTTTTGTCTTGCTTTTTCATTCATTTCATTTTCTCCCTTGATAGATAATTGCTAAGTTTATCTGCTTTAGAAAACTAAAGAAAGTGTGTATAGTTAAAGCTGAATGCTGAAAGATAATAGAGACCTTTAGATCCGACTAACGGAGTACAAGTACAAAATTTCAAGGCGCACGCGCAAACTCGTTGTCGAGAGGAAAACTTTTGCTTGAAATCTCGTCCTTTCAACAACGAGTTTATTTCAAGTTTATTTCAAGTTTATTTATTTATTTATTTAACAATAAGTTTACAGGCGTGTGTCCCCTGCAAATAGCGAAGCTAATCACGGCAGAGGACACGGACGTGACTACATATCAATTTAAAAAAAAAAAAAAAAAAAAAAAAATACTAAACAATAGAAAGACTCGTTGTTTTAAAAAGAGTGAAAAGGGAATATAAGAAGAAAAAAGAGCAATAAGCACATCTTAAAACTTTTTACTTTTCATATCAATAATTAAATCACCAACCGGAAATACATTCAACGGCATTTCATGAGTCCAGCAATTAAATTTTAACTTCAATGTTCATAAAATATCCATTGTTAGTAGAAATGTAGACTCAATCTACTGAAATACTGCAATTTGATTGGCTACCGTACTCGCTAACTATAAGGTGTTAGATAGGTCTGCGGGATGTAAACACGTAATGCAATATGGCGTCCTTTTCCTACTTTTGGAATGTTTCGACAGAGTAATTTTAAAAAACATTCTTATTCAGAAAGCAGTCCCAAAGAAAACTAACACAGCAACAAAATACTGTATTAAAGATTTTTAAGGTATGAAAAAAATGAATTTGAATTACATATATGTGGTAGTTTCACTTGAAAGGAAGGTCACACAAACATTCCCATCAGAAGCTTGTACGCTATTTACCAGCCTCGTAAAGGATGGAAAGCTGAGTTAGCACTAGAAGAAAGGAAGGTCACGCATATATTCCAATCAGAAGCTAGTACGCTATTTACCAGCCTCTTAAAGGATGGAAAGTTGAGTTAGCTTTGGAAGAAAAGAGGGTTGCACAACTATTCAAATCACGGCAGAGCTGGGGATCGAACTGGGGACCTTGTGGACAGAAGACAGAGATCTTACCAACTGCGCCAACCACGCTGCCTTGTTACAGACGGTAACAAATTAACCTTTCAGAACAAGAGCTCAGTTTTCCAAAAAAAAAAAAAAATACCAGGTCCTGCAAAAATTGCTTTCAGTTTCCAAAACTATTTTATGAAAATTCATTTTCACTTTTTAAAATGTCCATTTAATCTGCGAAGTCGGACCTTAACAACGACAATTTATTTTAGCTAACTTTTACCTAAACAAAAAAGAACAACGATTTATGTCTTTTTTTCACAGTGCATATTCATGAAATAAGAAAAAAATTGGCAAAAATAAAAGGTTACAACAACCTCATTACGAAATAGAATATTTGAATTGATAAAAAAAAAATTAAAAACCGTTTTGCTGCTTAAAGTAGCTAAAAAGGCCAAACAGGTGTCTCGAGAGACTGGTGACGAATTTGGCTCTGATGACGTAGCCAGTGGTTCCAACTAGACGGGATAGGGTTTGTTTCTTCATGTTGAAAAGTGAGAAATGTCTGATAGTGAAAACATTTTATCCTTTAGCGAGTCCTTTTTGCTTTAAAGCTCTCTTTTCTTTCTTCTCCGCCATGACATTTAAAACCTCAGAACCACTAGCTACATCATATCCGTTAAAATCTGAACGCTGGCCGAGCGCAAAGTGGAGACACCCTGAGGGCCCGTCCACACGTATCCGGATACTTTTGAAGCTTTTCTTTCCGAATATGCCTTTAGTCCACACGCATCCGGTGAATCCCACCTGCATATCCGAAAACTTTTCAACCCGCTCTCCAAATGCCTTTTCGAATACGTGTGGACGCTCAAATCCGGATACTTTCGAATTCACTGACGTTGCAAGATCGAGTCCAGTCTCTACAGTCGTCTCGACCGCGTGGCTACAGAACAACATGGCAGCCAAACAAAACGTTCTTGCTGTTCTTGTTGGTCTTATTTCAAGCCTTGTAACATGTGTTCAGTTAAACGTAGAGCTCTATGCTGACTGTGCATTTTCACTATATTTAGAGAGGAGTCCTGGACACTAGAGTGAATCCTGATACGTGTCGACCGGCTGATTCGATTCGCATCCGGATACGTGTGGACGCGGAAACTTTTCAATCCGAAAAGAAAAGTTTGCGGATTCAAAATTATCCAGATACGTGTGGACTGCGCCTGTAGCGCAGTTTTCAAGATTTTAAACCGGCACAATAATACATAGAAATGCTTTTGCTCGTTTAAAACTGGATATATTTCGATTATTGAGAGCTTAAACTAACTACTGAGCCAAACTTGCTTTTTACCTCATATGCACATTCAAAAGAAAAATACAATACTAACCTGTCTAATGATGCATTCCTCTATATATTCGACATTTTCTTTCATTTCTACCATTTCCAACATGTCTACAAGTTAATAAACGCTCTTTCAGTTCGGCTCGTTTGCTCTTGGCTCATTTCTCAGGAAACAAGAACCACAAACATTAAGTCCAATATTGATTTTATTATTCGACAACTATATTTGCTTTTTTTAATCTGTTTTAGCTGGACTGGCATTGTTATTTAGCAAACTGCTTAAATCTGGTTCTTGTTGTCAAAGTTAACATCAACAAAAACACAAACGTACTTGCCGAAGAAATTAACAGCATCGTGTAACATTAAATGTAAATTAAATCGGCAGTTTCAACGTCAAAGTCAATGATAAAGTTGATAGTTAAGACAATGTAGGCATGATGATCAGTCGATATCAATGCTAGTGTCAGTCTTGGGGTCAAAGATGTTATTTGGAACTTTAAGAAACGAGGACGAGAGAAATGACGACGGCAGTTGTGAAAAATATTATTTCTAGTTTTGTTTTTGCGTTTTAGATCAACGATAAATTTTAGTTGCGACTTTACATGAGATTTTCAAACAGTAAAAGGTAAAAGGTTCAGCCTCGAAGGCAAACAAAGATTGTCAAATTTTGTTGTTTGACGTTCATGTTGTCCACAGAACCCCAAAAGTAAGCTTTCCGTGGCAAATCACTGAAGACGACGGTGAGCAGGTGGCCCGCTCGCTGCATTCCAGCGTGCAACAATTGTATTCAGTAATTAAGACTATTGTTCTTTGGCGTTCGTGTCGTCGTTGCAGTCCTCACATCTTAAAGTCCCTATTCTTGCTGTTGGCAATACATAATCATTCCAGCAATTTATAGTTAAAGAACATTAAACAAAAATTCTCTTACTGTGCTCAGTGCGAAGATGTCGTTCAAAATCTTCTTCTTTCTTTTTCTTCAAAATAACTTCGCTTGCACCAATATCTGATACAAATACAAAACTTTTGATTTTATTGCTAAACAAAAATACAGAAAAGATTGATACAGTTAAGCCTCTACATAACGGCCCTCTATCAAGTGGCTACCCTCTATATAATTGCCCTCTATTAAGCATTAACCCTCTATATAACGGCCCTCTGTCAAGTGGCTACTCTCTATATCACGGCCCTCTATTACGCGGCTTCCCTCTATATAATGGCCCTCTACTAGCATCTACCCTCCATATAGCGGCCCTCTATCAAGCGACTACCCTCTATATCACGGCCCTCTATGAAGCAGCTACCTTCTATATCACGGCCCTCTATTAAGCGACTACCCTCTATATAATGGCATTCTATTAAGCATCTACCCTCCATACAAAGGCCCTCTATCAAGTAGCTACTCTCTATATCACGGCCCTCTATCAAGCGGCTACCCTCTATATCACGGCCCTCTATTAAGCTGCCACCCTCTATATCACGGCCCCCTATTAATCATCTGTTTATTGAGCAAGGATTCCTTCTTTAGTCAATTTCGAATTCAGCCACCCAATGGAAAATAAATCACCTGTGAAGCTATATATACATGGCACCTCCAAACCATATCCAACTCCTCGGTCGATTCTCTTTCACTCCAACCAAATAGGAGCGTAATATATTCTAGTTTTTGAGAAGTTTTTATCTACTATTAAGCTATTATTACTAACTCTTTATTAACATTACAACTAATGCTATTAGAATTACTACTACCACACTACTACTAATAATAACAATAATAATACTTCTATACTATTACAGCTACTTCTGCTACTAAAAATAATAATACTACACTGTCAATACTAATAAAAATCTTACTACTACTAATATTACTACTACTATTACTACTACTACTACTATTACTACTATTACTACTACTACTATTACTACTACTACTATTACTACTACTATTGCTACTACTACTACTATTACTACTACTACTACTACTATTACTATTACTACTACTACTACTACTACTACTACTACTACT
>JANCMA020531447.1:0-10282 GCA_024336925.2 Zoanthus solanderi | reverse complement strand
CCCTGAGTGTTGGTCCGGCCGGGAATCGAACCCAAGCCTCCCGCACGATAGACTGGCACCTTACCAACTAGGCTAACGAGACGGCAGTAGAGAATTTTATCAGAGAATTTATGTGAAAATGCATTTTATTAAAAAGGAAAAAAAAAGACTTTTCCAGTTCTTATAGGTAGTATTAAGAATAGACTTTATTTAGTAAACTTGCCAATCAGATGCAGGATTTGCACTTGTCGGATGAAACTAAAGTAGACATCGTTTTTTTTTTCTCAAGAAGATTTTTTGGCAAAATGAAAAGACAAAAAGTTCAGTTTCATTTGTGTTTGTATGACTTTCAAACTAAACTAAATTATTTTATTTTTATTTATTCAGCGGTATGTTCTTCGCGAGATCCAGAACAGAGAATGGATTGTGGGCGTTTCAACAAGACAGAATGCAAAAGACAAGGTTGTTGCTATGACAACACAGTTAGTGGCGTTCCGTGGTGCTTCAACAAACCTGATGTTGATTCCCCGGATTACAGTAGGTTTTCTTAAAAGATTCCTGAAAAGAAAAAGGATGGAAGCACAGTTTGAATTGAAGGAACTCGAGCCTGAATGTTAGCTGTGTTTTGCCGGCGACTGAAGCCTAGCAAACTAACTTGGCCGAGACATCCACATTTGTTAACCCTCAGGCACAATATAATATCATTTAAAGTAGATAAAAGAATAAATGCCCGCTGTTAATGTGGCTTCAATGCAATTTTAGTGGCTAAAAGTATTAGCACCACTGTTCAATCTATTCTTTATTTCTGTCTTTTTAACCACATCTCGCTAGCGTTAAGCTTTTACTGAACTAAAATAATTAGAGGTTGATTTTGTTTTCTTTCATTCTTTGCTCGGCTTGCTATCTGAGTTCATTAATTAAAAAAACACATATTTGTAACTTTGAGATGTAATCTTTAACATTAAAACACACTTAAGACTTATAGTCTTGCTAACCCCTAAACTAAGACCTTAACTGACTACCAATGTAAAGTTTCTTTCCGGTACCTCCAGAGATTTGTTCTTCTCGAGACCCAAAGCTGAGAGTTGACTGTGGGAACCTAAATACCAACAAAAGTCAATGTCTGGACAAAGGATGTTGCTATGATAACTCCATTGGTAATGGTGTCCCTTGGTGTTTCAAAAAACCCAATATGTCAGGTATATTTGTCCTGCGTCATACATTCGTTTATAATAAAGAACTTGTATACTGTGTTTATATTTGTGGCCGTTTATAGTGGAACAGATCATTTGCATAAAATCATCTGTGTGTACGGCGCATGCGCGTGAGAACAGACGTTGAGGCGTGAATCATCTGTGTACAGCCGGGTGTTAGCGTGAAAATAAACGTTAATGTTTGAAATTATCTGTGTACGGCGCATGAGCGTGAGAACAGACGTTGAGGCATAAAAGTTGGTAGGTCTCATTAGAATGGCAGTGTAAGCTCTTAATACATCTTCTCCTTTACTTAAAATTAGCCATTGCCCAAACTGTAATATCCTTCGATCGGTGGCACACACAAACTCAATAATATACCATATTACATATCTATATAACATACTCCAAACAGTTGTGACATCACTGATAGCTAAGTTGGTAAATCAATACACCAGTATAAATCAAGGATTCAAATCCAATTCAAATGATGACCTTTTACAAAGCTTCAGTTTTGCCATTATTGCAAAAAGTTACCATATTGTTTATCAATATACAATATCAAAAAAAATGTAAAAAGGTTTTTTACTTCTTTTAGAAATCTGTGCTAGCATCAATCACATCAGACGAGTTGAGTGCGGTTGGTTTGGTGTTACTCAGGAAGAGTGCCAGGAGAAACACTGTTGCTATGACGACTCTATCAAGGGAGCAAAATACTGCTTCAACAAGCCGAACACAAGCTCACCTTATTACGGTAGGCAGGTTTATCATAAGAGATCATAAGTATATTACAGTGATAAGTGGAAGATTCGCTAGACTGCTTTACTATAAACACTTTTCAAATCTAAATTTACAATAAATAAATAGTAATTTGGAAACAATGTTTGGTGAAACTAAAAGCTTATTTTTGCGAGATGTTCTACGTCTGATGTTCTAAGACTATATGAAGTACCTGATGCTAGATTGCTGCTACTGATTAAAAATGTTATGGAGTATTGTTGTATTCTTTTTTTGTTGTTGTTGTTTCCTTTTTGTATTTATGTTATATTAGTTATTTGGTGTTCTAAGTTATCGGTAGAACAACAATTGAACAATTTGAATCCCATTCATGTTCATGCAGTTATTGTCTCTGTTTTTTATATAAACCCCGATGAAACACCTGACGCAAATCTGATATTTTTCACATGTGAAGATAATACGTTACCGTCACAAGTGAAACAAATCACTGTTGCTATAGCTACATAAAAATCGCACTTTTCGACGCTGACCATTTTGCAATGGTGCCTTTGTCAAACTCATTGTTGCTTATATAGTAAAAAGAATATTGCGTGGCCGCCTAGAAATACAAAATTTGTCTTCCAATGTTTTAAATTTTGCACTTCTTCTCTTCCCACTCGCGAAATATTTTTCGACCCTTAAAGAAAAATTTTGTCTCTCTTCGCGGCCAGTGTAATATCCTCTATTTATAATAAAAATTTAAAAAAAAGATTATTTTAATTCTAATAACTCTATAAATCTATTTAGATTAATTGATCTATTTGCACTAATTGGTGGGTTTCATAAGGTTCCAGTTCAGCGCACATGGTGGTCAGTTATACAAAAGAATCTCATTAGAATCTAGTTTGAATCTTATTATTTGACCTCCATCTGCCATTGTGTTACATCCTCGTGGGACTTAGTGAAACCCAAGAATTCTATCTGCTGTCAAAAACGTGCATTTAATTAGTCTAAGTCAGTAGACATCCTCATTTTGATGATAACTTTTGAAACTGCCGTAACACGTGTCCTAATTGCTTTTTAGTAATTGTAGTTCATTTATTTGTATAAACATATTTTACTTAATGGAATACTAAACATAAAACATTATAGGAGATTTTCGGATAGTAATTTAACACTCAAAGATAAGTCACGACTGTTGGAACAGTCCGTCCAGTGTTGGTAAGAGTTGAATGACAATAAAACCTTTATTTATTTATCATTTGAAAATAAATTAAAAGTAAATTCAAAACGGTGTTATTTTAAAACAGGTGGCAAAATATCCTTTGAGAAACCAAGTAATGGGTATTTCTATATTTTGATTTTCTCCAACAGCTTCTTGCTCAAAGATTAATCCCGCAAAGCGAGTAGATTGCGGATGGCTTGGGATAGCTCGCGACAAGTGCGAAGAGCGCGGATGTTGCTATGACAACACGTTGTATGGTTTCGCTTGGTGTTTCAACAAGCCAGATGAAAGTCTTCCAGGTACGTTATCCGTTGTCTATTTTCTCTTTTTCCTCAAGATGTTGTTGTACCATTCTTAATTTAGAACATCAGAGTGACATTAAATTAATGTATTTAACTAAACAAAAACATTATTAATGTACTTAACTAAACAAAACCTGCATGTGATTGCAGGGCTATTACAACAACATCATCTTTAGGCAAGTTTAATTGGCAATATTTTGAGGCCGTGCTTCTCCAGCTTTGGCTTGACAAAGAGTAGCACGGCTACTCGAAATAATGCAAATTAAACTTGCCTAAAAATGATGTTGTTTTAATAGCCCTGCATTCATATTTTGTTTATATTCACCGAGAGTGACGTCTATTACAAACATCTCTAAAACAGGAGATCCAACATCTAGTCAGTTCTATAGTTTATCTAGCGTCGTGTGATCATTTGCGTTCAAAAGAAATTAATTTATACTGTTTTATACGGTGCCACATTCAGTCTCAGATTCCTGATTGTTTGTACTATATTTCATTAATATTAAAGTAATCTTCGTCCACTGTAAGAAATTCGCATGCGCGATTGTGACAAAATGGTGATGTTTTCTTAATTGAAGAACCCCTGTCTCGCCGACGTGTGAAAACACTTTAAATACTGGTTGAGTTCTTCTTATCCCTTATTAAAATATTAAATTTTCCAAAGGACTGCTGATGAGTTCTAAAAACAAGGAACATAGTAATTTTTTAAATTTCTTTTGCGGTTTAAATTGACAGTTTTCATTGAATGTTTCGCGATTTGCTTTTGAAAATTATCCTGTTCTTTTAATTTCAAAAATTTGTATTTTTAATCTTTTTTTATGTACATCTTTTTGTGATTTCTTTTTGTTCTATTTGGACTTATGAATTTATGTAATTTAAAGATTCTGTTATTGTTCAAACTCTTAGTTCAAGTTCGTTATGTCATGTATCGCACTCTGCAATGCAGTGAGCTCAGATTCCATTTTTAAAGGTTTAACAACTTTCAATTCAAGTTTTGTTCACAAATACATGCACATCCTGGCGACACAATGAATTCGAAATTCTTCGTAATGCATTCAGCATTGCAACGTGCATTATTCAAATTTCTCGTTCATTGTTTCGCCAGCGCGTGGGTGTACTTGTAAACAAACAACTCACATCCAGTAACTAAACTTAAATATTAATTATTTACTGTGTTACTTACTGCTGTTTTAGAGGAATGCTCTGCAGTAATTCCCGCTGACCGAAAAGACTGTGGATATATGGGAATTAGCAAAGAAGAATGTGAGGGTAAAGAATGTTGTTATGACAACAGTTTGAGTGGTTCTCCTTGGTGTTTCCACAAAGCAGCTCCAGTCGAACACGTGGCATAAGATGAATCAAATTAAGGTAACTTCAAAAATATCCACCGCATTTTGTTTTTTGTTTAAACTCCTATTGAGGTAGAAGAATTTGCTTTAGAATAATAAGAAGAAGGAGATGAAGAATATTTCTTGTTGTTGTTGTTGTTGTTGTGTTGATATTGTTGTTGTCATGGTGAAAGTATACACGTGAGTTTGTCATATGGTTGAAACCAACAGGGACGTTAAACTTAACCATGGGCTTTTAAGATAAAATAAATAAAACTAATATATCAAGCTACAAGTAATAATACTAATATAGTGTACGACTCTAATAACTAAAACTCTGTAACATTTCCCTTCCATAGGATTAAAAATAGATGAAATTAAATCAAACTAAAATACTAATTAGATATTCTTCTGATTAACTGAGGATGTGCCATATTGTAGCAGCTTCAAAAGTTCTAGCAATGTTCAGAGTACCTGATATGATAGATTTCTACATTTCTCTTTAACACTCTCTACACATAGGAAAATACGGTAGCAGTTGTATAAGCGATGCCTTCGTAGAGCAGGACTATCCTTCAGAAACCTCCATTACATGTTATATTGCTTTATCCTATATCCCTTGAACTGTTGTGTAAATTCCCGGTGTATAGAGATCTATATTTCAACATTTTCTCTTCACCCTTCGTTTCTCGATTCTTTGTCCAGGGGCAGCTCATTTTCAAAGTTGTTACTATATTTGCTCCATGATCCACTTTCCTTGTATCCACTCTGTTTGCCCTCACATCGTTGTACTCTGCAAACACAGGTATATCCCAGTAAGCCACCACATTCTCATTCTCGTAAAATGGCTTTGGTTGAACTTGGGAACATTGCCAATCAGCTTTAGATTTCGCAGTAGCTCAAACAATAACACCTTCAAGGCTGAGTTGTGTCTTTGCGATATTTATTTTGGGCCAAAGCATCCAGCAAGAATATGTGGAACGCTGTCTGGGCACTTCCCACCACATCACATCATCGGGGGGGAAGGGGGGGATGGGTTTTTTTTTCTTGCTGGTATAAAGCTTAATAGAAAGGAACTGCTCGTAGAGTTCATAAATCCCTGCTACTGTTTGAGAAGAACACTGAGCCCACTCGATCTGATAAACACGCAAAGCATGCTTTTCTATTCTGATATTCATCTTCTTCTCTTGCCATGTGCAGATTTCCTCGATTTCCTCGATTTCTTTATTTTTTCACAGTAAACCATAACTCATTCTTGATGTTTTCACACGGGTATGTTTTCCATCCTTGTTCTTGCACATGGGCTAGGTATAAATTAGATCTAGGGTATCTCCATTTTATTTGCATAACACTGAGCCTCTTTTACTAATTACTGTTGACCTTAATTTGCAGCAAGCTCTTTGCCACTTATACCATTCTCCGTGTAAGGTCTTTATTACAACATAGTTTCACGGCTACCTTTACTTTGGATAGCTTGCACTTCATTTCCACTGACCTTTCCTGAGTCTCTTGGAAGATAGAGGAGTCCACTAGAGCTTTGGGATTGTTTTCCGCCATAGTCTGAAACAACATTGCGCGCCTTGTTCCTTGCTTTCTAAAAATCCCGCTTTGTACATGTACGCAGGTTGGACATGCACTAGCTGGAATTGTTTAGTGTTTTAGGTTATTTATCTTTAATAAAGAAAAGATTGCCATTGTTTTGAATCCGATGAAGTTTTCTATTGGTTTAAAGTATCCCGCACGAAAGCATTGTTTAAAAACTATGAAGTTAGGTTTGCATAACTCTTAAATTTACTTAATTAATTTAATTACTTAAATCGCGTTAGTTGCAAGGTGGGGAAGAAATTAACCTCTTTTTGAGGCGTAAGAGTGACGCAAAAATAAATAAGCTTAGGATGACGCAGTCCCTCATAGGATGACGCAATCCTTCATAACTCTGAATTCTTCTTATAAATGACTAATAATTTGTTTCTATTAATTTTTAGATTCCATGTATTGAAGAAAAAACTCATCGTGTCTTCAAACAAGATGAAAAATAAAACTTGATAGGAACATTTTCAATGAAACAAATCTATAACTGTGTAGACTGTTGCTAGAAACATGCTTATGAAATTTTGCAGCTGTCTGTTAAAACTTAATTGTTATTAGTCTCTAACTATGTTAAGGGTTATTTAACAGTGGGTCTAATTATGACAAGTTCATGTAATGAAAAAATAAAAATACTATAGAAAAATATAAAAACATTTTATAAAACTAACTTTACGAACATAAAGTTAATATGTCATGCATGTATAATTTTTAGACTGAATTTTAGTATTTTCTTTTTACAAGGCGTAAACAATTGGTTGTTGACGAAATTGCCTGAAATGACATGACTGCCGAATTTTCAATAGACCATTTCACAATTCCCAAAAGCAATCAAGCTTCAACAGTGAAGCTGAGGCCAACTAAAGGTTGACCTGGCACAGTTAGAGAAGTTGAAATAATTATCATGAGAACGACACTGATTAGCAAGTCTATTATTTCCACTTCTCTAACTGTGCCAAGACAACATGTCGCCAAGGTAGCAGAAGGAGTCTACTACTTCAAGCTCATCATCGTAAGCTTTGATTGTCTTCATTGGTCTGGCATCGATGGCACGAGCTGTGCCTAGGCAGTGAGCACATCTAAAATTAGGGTCCGCAACAAGCCGCCACAGGCTACTGCATTTCTTGTGTACTTCTTAGCACTGAACCTTGGTGAACACCAACGCACACACCAAACTCCTCACTGAAGCCATCACCGACACGACAGCGTTTGTGTACATCCCTTACAAGTACAAGCTGAATCACCCACTCCTCTATACCTAACTTCCTCATGGCCCCCCAGATGTCCACCTTCCTGGGCACTCTATCAAAGGTCTTCTCAAGGTCCACGAATGCCATGTAGAGGCTTTTGTTTAATTTGCTACAAATCCTTAGAAAATCTCCATTTCTCTATTGATTGCCATTTTTTATATAATTTATTTGAAGTCAATAGCTGAAACCTTGCCATTTAACTAGTCTAACCTTGATTATCCAGATTCGTTGGGACTACAGGTAGACGAAATAGTCTGGATAATCAAGGTTCCAAATAATCAAAATATGAATATTAATGAAGAACAAAAATGATTAAATCAACAAAGCAACGTTTAATTATGAAAGAACACTTTCATCAGACTTTATCATGACTAATTACAAAATTGGGACTAGAAAAAAGGTCCAGATAATTGAGAAATCTGGATAATTGAGGTCCAGATAATCTATGTTCAACCATTCGTCTTCTGTGGCATGAAAACATCTGGTAGCGCTCACAATCCCATTCAAAAGATATCTCACAAAATAGCTGTTTCATGGGCCCATTGAAGTCATTGGATCCACAGTGAAGTCATCTTGAGTGCAGGAGCTATAGTAATGTCAATCTGCTCTTTCCATTTATGGATACCTTTTCTTCATACTGTACAATGTAGCTGATCGATTTGAGGTAGCTGTGGTCACGTGACCCCACATGCAAACAGCCTATTATGACTTGACCTCTCAGAACTAAAAAATTAATCAAAGTAAAGGTAATAAAGCAGCTAGAGACTGATTTTGCTAAAAATCTTGAGAATGGGCCAATGTGTGGGATTAAGTACAGAGTAACTGGATCTTTACAGTATGTTCAGCAATAACAGAATGATGCACAGCCACTTAGTTCTCAAAGGTTATAACACAGAGTAAAAACTCTAGATAGAAAAGGTAATTGTGATGTCTAATTGCAGACCTTCCAACTCTCCCACCTATGCAGGGCGATCTCCTGGTTTTGACTTGCTTCTTCCGGTCTCCCGGTTGGCAAACATATTCTCCATATTTTTAAAGTTCATTCCAAATCTCCTGATTTTTTCGAAATTCTCCCATTCTTTTTTTATTTCTCCCAGCAAACTTGTGTGTGATGCTCTAATCAACATTTTTTTGGAATGCGACATGGTTCCAGGGGATCTATTATTGGGGGTCTGGCTTTCCGTAAACCGCTGCAGTTTTTCGCTTCACACCGTAATCCGTTGCCATTTTTTGTTACAAAGCGCCATATTCACAAAACTACGATTCGTTTTTGAGCCTTTAAAAAACCTGTCACTAAAAAAACTAAATGTAGATAGTTACTTAGATTAGTTATGGATGAATATGATTTATACAAACTACACTTTAAAGCCAAGGCTAGAGAACAAACAAACAATTTTTTTAACACCATGAAGCTGTATTCCGCTCAAAAAAATTGGACTCAACTGCAAACCGTGAGCAAAAAAAAGTATTTTTGTGCCACCGCACTATGAAATCTTAACTGCCAACCGCTCAGAAAAGGAGCGTTTTTCCGTAAACCGACAGATAAAAAAGGATCAAACTGCCAGACTATAATAGACCCCCATTCCAGTGACATGATTACTAATAATACCATAATTTTATTATTATTATTATATACTTAATTGTTATGTTTAAAACCTCCTTAGAGCCAATGAGTAGTTAGAACTTTTGATCATTGATATAACTTATGCTATTTCTGCCAGTACTCATTTTTTGGTTTCTCCCTGTTTTAGGATAAATCGCCCTGTTTTTGGCAGGATTCAAACACTAATCTCCAGGTTTTAGAAAATTTGGGTTGGAAGGCCTGTAATTGTACCACTAAATATCACCTTCTGATTTATTTTAACTACACTAAGGTTTAGATTGTCACTGCTCAAACTAGTTCACCTTGGCCAGTAAAGCCTAATGCATCAGGTAAATCACCCACAGCTACAGTAAAGTTGCAGTTTAAAAAAGGATTTGACAAAAATAACCAGTAAAATTTACAAATTGTTATTTGCAAAATTGTTCTTATTATTTTATAAATAAGTTTTCTATTATTATCATGATTATTATTATAATTACATTTATTTATATTTTCCAGAAAATTAAGATCCCAAAACAAATAATATTACAAATATCAAATCCTAAACACAGACTATAATATGTAAATTAAATTAATTATTTATTACAAAACCTTTTGATTGTGTTATCCAATGTAGATTTTCTCGAGTCTTTGAAGTTTCCATCAGCTTGTTGCAGTAATGGATTACTGATTCCTTGCTTGATGTCATAGGGTAGTGTTAACACCCATCCTTCCTTTATAGATTTGTTGAAACAGACTTTCTGCAAGGACTTCTAATGAAAATAATTATTCAAGATAACAAAATATATTGTACTGTAAGCCTTTTAATTTGGGGCATTGTAGAGCTTTATTTTATTTTGGAAATAAAGAAGCTTAAACAGTGTGTTAGAGTGTGATAAAACATGTTGGGCATTTCAGAATACACTGGAAATGTTGGCTTCTTTATCTGCTTTATAATAATATAGAGCATGAGTAGTGAAAAACAATAAAAACAATGAAACACACTTCCTCTGATAAAATATGTGTTTTTGACCAATCATAACCAAACAAAATAATATCTGTGGTTCCAGTCACATGCACTAAAATAAATAGGATTATTATAATTTTTTTTTTAACTTT
>JANCMA020531341.1:0-10282 GCA_024336925.2 Zoanthus solanderi | reverse complement strand
GAAATATTTTTTCTACTCAAAGATAAACTTCATATGTTGCACCACTGTGTAATATCCTCTATACAATAAATCTAATGCTTGAAAGAATATAAAAATATGAATAAAAATAATGATGATAGTATTAATAATATATAAGATTTGTAACTCAAAAACAGTAACCTTGGCAGCAAAAAATTTACAAAATAAAAATTATAGCCTTTGAACTCCAAAATTGTTCTCCTGTAAGATCCATGTGATAAATTATATGCCTTAGCCTATATATTTATATTTACAAAATTTACGTACCGCTATATATGTCACTGAACTAGTGATAAAAATTTGGAAATAAAAACCTGAACTATTGCACATTGATTCTGTGTCCTTCTTTTGTGAGACAACAGTTAAACCACACTGACATTTTTACAAAAACCTAAAAGTAATTTCTCTTTATTATTTATTCTGTGGTCCAGAGAGATGTTGGGTAAACCTTACTTACATGTCGAGCTTTCTTTTCCCATATTTTTCCCATATTCTTTTCCCATGATGACATCAGAAATTTGAACTCATGATAATGATTCCTACTGCTTCCCAATGATTCCAGTAGACAGTGGTGGAGATGAACCAAATACCTTATTTTGTTATTGCTTTTCCTATTTTCTTTCAAAAATCTTGTTATTTTCTAATTTTATCTATGTTCCGGTTGGAAGGTCTGTCATGTCAATGTTTAAGAGACAAGCAACAAACATAGTTACTAGTATTGTTACCATTCTCTCATGTTGTGGTCTAGTTACATCACCTAAATCCCAGAAGATATTAAATAAAATATTCCTCGTTAATTACATGTCAAGTCATTGATCATCAAAAAAGACATTCTTTGAATTTACCCCTGGATTTAGTTCAGCTAAACTTCAGAATACCCGGCCATTCTCTGTAATTTATTCCTGCACATTCCTCGTTCTTTAAAAATATATGCGCAGTTAAATCAAGTACAATAGTGGCCGGGTATTCTGAAGTTGCTCCTTTAGTTCTTCTAGATGTTGTCAATAACTGTGTCCTTGATCTTCAGGGCCCAGTTATTAAAATGTCGATTAACTCAAACCCATGATTTTGTTTCCAACCTTACAGACATGGATTTAATCTGTAAGTTTGGGATTAACAAGTTTTTTCCAAGGAAAATCTGAACAGTATTTTATAAGAACTGTAATCTTTCCTTAGAGAAGCAACTGCTGCTGTAACTTGCTTAACCCAGGGTTAAATTTAACCCACCTTTGGACAATACAGCTCTTGGTTCATGTGCTGGGGTCAGTTTGATTTAAAGACTGATACTCTTCATATTTTTTTAAGAAATCATGGGATAATTTCCTTATTGGGGCATACTTATTTATGCATGCAGTTTCATCGTGTATATTACTATAGTTGTATAGAAGTTAGGGTCTTAGTTTGCATGATTAAACAATAGTATGCCCCAATACGGAAATTTTACCAACATCATTTCCAGAGAACCATATGAATCATGATTTTACAGCTTTAATTGGCTTTGCCTACCTTTTTACATCACAATCAAAACCTTTTTCAAAACCTGTGCTTGTCTTATTTTGCTCTTTAGTTTCACTCCCATGATATGTTTTGCCTGCTATTTTTCCTAATTCTGCTGTCTCTTGTGGGTCATCATCATCTATTATGATTGTATCATTGACAATACTATTACAAGTTGTCAACGTAGAGTTCTCTTGCAAGGGTTTGTTGGAATCTCTTACAAGTAAAAAGTCTCGTTTTAATTTTTGGTCTTGTCTCTGACCTGTGCTTATTATGTTCCGATCAGCAACAGTTTTCTTTGATGTTTTAAGGCTTAGACCAAGTTTTTTCCTTTTCTTTACATCCATCACTTTAAGTGAATGAAAATACTATGATCTTCTAGATGTAAGAACAAATTATGTTTTTAACAGTAATGTAGGTTATGCACGACGATGATGTCACTGCAAAGCACCAGTCTTTCTCGGCCACATCAAGAAGTGGTTACTAAGCGCATTAAAGATGGCGTCCAGTAGAGTATGTTGTCTTCCAGTTGTTGTAATTTTAGGTTCTACAGGAACTGGAAAATCAAAGTTAGCAATTGAAATAGCAAGAAAGTTAGGAGGTG
The DNA here is from genome assembly GCA_024336925.2 of Zoanthus solanderi. Taxonomy (NCBI): domain Eukaryota; kingdom Metazoa; phylum Cnidaria; class Anthozoa; order Zoantharia; family Zoanthidae; genus Zoanthus; species Zoanthus solanderi. Next base: position 8,163 of record JANCMA020531341.1, on the reverse strand, counting down.
AGATTGTTAGTGCCGACTCTATGCAAGTTTATAAGGGACTGGATATTATAACAAATAAAGTTTCTCCGGAAGAAATGGCTTTGTGCCCACATCACATGCTGGGGTTTGTGCCTCCGCTTAAAGAGTTCTCTGTCGTCGAGTACAGAAACTTGGCACTTCCTCTGATATATGATATCAAGAAGCGTGGAAATATTCCTATTATAGTTGGAGGTACAAATTATTACATTGAATCTTTACTGTGGGATATTCTAATTGACCAGCCTGAAAATTCGCATGTGATTGATAGCGCCAGCTCTTCAGAATGTGAAGAGGATAGTAAGGTAGAAAAAAACTTCAAGAAACGAAAACAGATTGAGGGTGAAGGACTCCAGGCTTTGTGTGATGAGAAATCTGCGAAAACTCTGATGGGAAGTCAAAGTTTTCAAGAGGGTGAAAATAAGAACATCAACAGCATAAATGAACAAAATACGTGTAGTGGTGTTTCTGAAGAAACCAGTTATTGCTCAACCGAACTTTATGAAAAGTTAAAGGACATTGATCCAGCAATGGCTGATCGTGTTCATCCAAATGATTCAAGAAAAATTGCTCGCAGTCTACAAGTCTTCCAACAAACTGGAGTTCGACACAGTGAACTCATTGCTCAACAGCAAAAACAGCAGGGTGGAAATGTTCTAGGTGGTCCATTAAGATTTGATGTAAACTGTGTATTTTGGCTTCAGTGTGAAAGGGAAGTCCTAAATGAGAGACTTGATAAACGAGTTGATGAAATGCTTCAGAAAGGGCTGTTGAAGGAACTTTTGGAGTTTCATGTTGAGTACAATCAAACACAGAGTGCAGATTATAAGAAAAGATATAGAGAAGGAATTTTCCAATCTATTGGTTTTAAAGAGTTTCATCCATTTCTCATACAACCGAACACATCATTACATCTTGGTGAACTTTCTGAGGGAAACAAAAAGCTTCTTGATAACTGCATTGATACTATGAAAAACGTAACAAGGCGATATGCAAAGAAACAGATCACATGGGTTAGAAATCGGTTCCTGGGTAGACCAAGAGAATCTGCACCAGATGTGTATGGCTTAGATACAACTGATCTTGGAAGATGGAGGGAAAATGTTTTTGACAAGGCACTGATCATCCTGACAAACATCATGGAGGGGCATGACTCACCTATTAAACCACTTCCAAGAATTTCATTCAATTACAATGAAAGAAAACTAAAGTATGTTTGTCAGCAATGCGATAATCGCATAATTATTGGTGAAGAGAACTGGAAAAGGCATCAGATGTCACGGTCGCACAAGTGGCATGTAAAAAGGAACACGAGAAAGTCTGAACTTTATTGACATTAGAATTTCATAAATTCTATTTTGAGTAATCTGCAAATTAACTGTCTGGGTTTTGTCTTTTAAAAGGGGTGTGTGTTGGGTGAGGTTGCCATGGGGGAGGTGAGAGTTGAGGGGCAACAGCCAGTGGAAAGGCCCAGGGTACAGTGGAGTAAGTGTGTGATGGAGGATATGAACTTGTTGGGAGTGGAGGAGCATGTGGCGTTGCATCGGCAGATGTGGAAAATAGTCATCGCTCGTCCAACCCCATCCTAGATGGGAAAATATGGAGGTTAAATGAAAATGATGATGATGATGATGATGATGATGAGTAATCTAAACTTTTGAAAAATCAAAATAATAGTAAAGCCTTTGTGAATGTTATTGTTTTTAAAACTGAAGGCTTTTCTTAATTAAAGGATGTGGATGGCCTGTTTTTAACTTTGAAATGTTTGAGGCTCGATAGAATAGACAGTCGGGTGCACATTTCTGACAACAAATTTCAGGTGACATTACAGTAAGTGTTTATACACATGCATGTGAAGCCTTATCTGTTTTTTGTTGCTCGATAATTGTATTTGTCTCTTAACCTCTTATCGAGGATCGTCAAGTACCTTTAAACTATCCCAGATAAAGTTTCTTTGAATTAAAAATCTACTGGCTATCTTCATCCCTTGAGAGAAGCCATAACTTGATCATCAACTTCTCCATGGCAATCTAAAATTATCATTGCCATCGCTATAATAAATATGTGATTTTTGCCAGTTTGTAGTTCTTACAACTAGGTTGGTTACCTCAGCTCCGGTTCAGGCCTAAAAACTAAACACATTTTTCTAAATTTTGTATCTCCCAGTAAAGTAGCTGTTAGGGCATTGCTTGTTAAGTCTTGGATTCCTACTTTTTTAATGATGATGCTATTTTCTTCAACACGGGGCCAAATGCACCCATGACTACTGGGATGAATGTGGCTTTGCTTGATGCATTCTCTCTACTTCTTATTTTAAGGATGTGGTATCTGATAACATTTTCTATGCTCTTATCTGCTTGTACTAGAATTTTATCCTTCGTCAATAACAATATCTCATTTTCTTGTCATTAGTAAGAACTCTGCCTTCTAGCTACAGATGAAAGAAAAACTGATCGTACGCCGGATACGCAAGCTTCTAGAAGGTTCCGAGAGAACATAATTTTCTGCACTTTGTGGGCAGATTTTAAGAGATTTCAGTTGTGAAGATCTGTATGATCGTGTCGAAAAACAACTGAAATTTGTGTTACTAAGCACTGTTTTACCAAATATCGAAATTTATTACTAGTCTTCAAAAATGAATTTCAAATTAACAAAACTAAAAATTATATCAATACATAGCATTTCTTATAGCTTTTTTTGAGAGACACAAATAATTTACGATTTTCTTTTTCTTTTTCTTATTTGCTCTGCAAAAAAGTGGGGGTGGGGGTACAAGCCTCCAGTCTTAAGAAATGACTCAACTTTTTTCGGCTTTTCTGAAAAATGCAAAAAACTGAAAAAACTCAAAAGAATTCTGAATTTGACTTTTTCGCGATCGGTGCAAATATGCAAAAAACTCAAGAAAATCGACGTAACTGCTTACAAATTGGACAAACTTGAAAATACCCTTGTAATTTTGAAAAAAAAGTGCTAAGTACTTTTTTTTGAGATTTACTGCATAACTAGAAAATCCGGAAAAACTCGAGTTATTTTGCGTTTTCTGGTGGTTCAAAAAAGTGAAAAGCTGAATTTTGGGCTTTTTATGTTTTCAGAATTCAGAATTTTGCAAAAAAGTAGAATTACCGGGACCTACCACTGATTCTACCACTGACTTTTTTTTTTTTTTTTTGTAGCCGCGGTGTTTGTCTTTTGGGTGGATATTTTGTTAACAGCAGTTCTGTAGCTCTGCCTTCACCTGGATGGGACGGTGCTGGTTTTGCTTAGATGCGCGGTGTTAAAAGAATTGTCCCTCGTTCTTGATCTCGTACGCGTAACACTAGTTATTTGCTTTCTTTTTGTGAAGGTAGGGAGGCTCATGCACCGAGATTATTTTTCCATGCGGTGAGGAAGTACCTATATGTCACAAAAACATGCCCTATGGGGGAGGGGTGGGACTCAGGGTTTCTCCAGGCTTTGAGAGGCTCTCGACTGTTGTACCCTGGAAGGAGTTATGGGACTGGCGATGCAAAATACGGCTTCCAGGAGTGGGATGTACCCATTCTCGAGCACAGGTGAAAACCTTTGGCTGTGTCTCGGCTTTTCGCTGATCTGCTCTCGAATTCTCCCAAAAGCGTTTGCCTCGGTATTCACCAGGCTACGAAGGGTCAAAGGTTTTCATCTGCTCGAGAATTCTCATAAACTTTGCCAAGGTTTTCACCAGACAATGAAGGCATTTAGAAAATGTTTTTATTCTTAATTGCCAACGAGCTAGGCGAGCGAAGACGCGAGCCGGGGGACGTAAACTAAAACCAGGAATTGGGGACGATGGAATGAGGAATGGGGAATGAACGTTTTTAACGTCTTTAAAAAAGACGTTATGATAAACAACTAGCCCCTGGCTGGCTGCTCATTATAGCCTTTACACCGTACTGAAGAGTCCCAAAAAGGACGAAACAGCTGTCTACGGTTGAAGTTGCTGGCTTGGTCCGAGCTCTTGCTCATATTGGTTCACTGAAAAATTAATTTCAGCGTAGTTTTTCAGCCATTCATTTTATTTTACTCATGTTAACTTTTTTTAACGTCTTTTTTTTTTTTGAAAGAAAGAAAAACGTTAAAAAGTTAACGAAAACGTTTGTTAACAAAATGTTTTAAAAACGTTTAAAAGTTTTTAAAACGTTTTTATAATATAGCTGGCAACTTCGTGCGCCCTTTTTGTATGGGGTGAGCGTGCACCAAATCTGAACATATGCACGGCGTGCAACTAAATGATGATGCGAGCACATTTGTACACTCGCGGAGTTGAGGATATCTGACTTTCTAGAAAAATGGCTGAAAACTACAATGAAGAATTTCTCAACTTTTTTTAAGCAGTAAAACATACTTTTTAATGGTTTACGGGCTCGTTTCACATGATTGAGTTTCCGTATCAAGCATGCGCGTTTTTTAGAAACTCTTTTTAGGAGAATTATGCATTAAATCAGTTGTTTCCTGTGTGAAACAATTTATAGTTGCTGCGTGCGTTTGTTTTCCATTAAAAACTTATTGAAATACTGGTTTACCGCTCGTGTGAAACAATAGAAAATAATATCAGGATTCAATAAATTGCAGTGTGATTAGGGAAACTTAATACAAAATGGTCGGCTATGTTATAAAAGAAATGGTCCATGTTTTAGCTGTGCATCTTTCGAGTTATGGATGCACTCGAAAAGTTTGGAGAGCACTCGAGAAACTAGAGAGGCACTCGGCTTCGCCTCGTGCTTCTCATTATGCTCCTCTCATGCTCTCCAAACTTTCCGCTTGCTTCCATAACTCGATAGACGCACGCTAAACCATGGAACATTTCTTGATTAAAAACGTTATAAAAAACGTTTAACGTTTTCTTAATAACCTTTAAAAAACGTTTCAAAAGAAACGTTTTTTGAAAACGCTAAAACGTTTTTTTTTTCCGCTTTAGAAATAAGTTATTTATATTTTACTGATAACAATAACGTTCAAATGAAGTTTATATAGTAAGAAATACTGTGTGTACTCTAGTTTGCATATTGGACTGAAAAGTGGCATTCAGAGCCAAAAAACAAAGGTGAACAAAAACATGATTTCATAAATCCTATTTGACCAGGTAAACTTGAGATACATTACTCATGTTTTGGATCTCATTTTCCAAACCTTATAAAAGCTTCACAAACCTTCTAGTGCTGCTACAGTTCTTATTTTTAAAGAAATCCAAGCCTCGGTTTCCCTAAAAAAACCAGTTTCAAGAGACAATGGCTAACAGACTCGCTTCGTGTGTTTTTCAAGTCACAAATCAAGAAAAACATCGTTATTTACTCACTTTACATTTCTTTCACATTGGTTGAAGTTAGCAGCAGGATGATGAAAAGGATTAACATGCCAACCAACAGAAGAATGTTCATCAACCATTTACTAATTTTAAAAACTTTGCCTTCATGTTCCTTGTTGGAAAGAAGCGCGTATTTTGAAACAAAAAAAATAAAAAATAAAAAGAGAGTAAAAATACCAAAATATGAGCAAATGTTTAGATTTTACTTATGAATTTATTCTAGTCGGAAATTTGAATACAAATTAAACATCTTTTCTTTCTATGCTGTGTTTAATTCACAGTAACTGAAGCGATTTTTCGATGCCATTTTCCACTTCAAATCCAAGCCTTCAAACCTCACTTTAATGTATTGGAATCCAGTTTGTTCCGTTGCATTTTGGAGACTATCAGCCAAAAAGGAAAACAATTCTGGTGGTAAATTCGCTAGCCTGCGAATACAGCCGCCTTTCCTCGCTCCCAGGCCTAAGAATGCCAACCTACCAAACCTCATTTCCATGTAATGGAACCCAGGTCGTTCCGCGCATAAATTATTTTTTAATTCGGTGCGTGAAAGGGAAACTTTCTGGACTCTGGATTTTGTATAAAGTTGTGTGCAAACTGCACAAATGGAGAATTTTCACCAGACTTGACAATGGATTCCAAAATGGTACAATATTCAGTGTTTGGTCAATCAAAGTATTTTAGATGTGCTTTACAAATTCAAAAATTTTAAAACTACATATCATCTATTAAAAGTCTTAAATACTTAAAACTTCAATTTTTTTTCAGGCTCAGCAACTTAGTAGCAATGTGGTTTACGGCCTCAAGAGTAGGAGAGTTCGGAAACAACTCGATAAATCGTTTTCCTTCCTCTAATGATTGCGTTAAACTTGGATCCAGCGGAATGGAACCTAAAAAACAAGGAGAAAATGACAACGGAATGTCACACTGCATTACATACACACAGAACACTTCCAAAACAGTAAATTTTAAATGATTTGTTTATGACAAAGTTTGCAGTGTTTTACGCGACAGACTAGAATCTTTAAAGGAGAACTAAATGCTAAAACTAACCTATTTTTGTTTGAATTTATTGGTATAGTAGATTAACTCTGTGAAGTTTTTTTTTTAAATTAAAGTCAAATTACATTGAGAAATCGAATATAGAAACTAAGAAAACTCTCTAGAAAAGGTTTGATACCGTGGTCGCTAATGAGATTGTCAGCGGTATGCTATGACGTAAGTTACGATATTTAGAGCTTAAATATGGCAGTGTGCTTCAAAATCTTGATATTTTTTGGGCGATCCGTCTTCCGAATTTGTTTTTCTTTTATGGCAGCCAAAATCTGCACAGTAACCATGTTTTTTCCTCGTTTTAATCATTCTTGTATCGTAAACTACGTCATAAACAACCGCTGACATCACATATTGAGCCACCGATCAAATCTTGTCAATTCGTTACAAAACATCAAATCTTTTTGAACTGCTCGGCTAACAGCAAAAAAAAACTTCATATAGTTGTTCTACTATACCTAAATATTCAAGCGATGAAAAGTCAATTTTAGGGCTCGGTTCTCCTTTAACAATTGTGTAACACGTCGATACATATATCGTTTGTTTTTTGTCAAACGGTGACCAGTTGATTGAAATCATACATAGCTTAAAACCTAAAAAACTCAAACAAATATGGTTCAATGTTTTGTTTTTAAGTTTGCAAGTTGCATGCATTTTAGCGTTTAACTATATAATCTATCTGACCTTCAACCATAAAATTGCTCTGGCGCAACAAGCCCATGGAAACTATGGCTAATATTCCTCCAAAGTCAAAAGAGCACCGGCGAAATTCGCAATTCGTCTGTCTTTCTCGTCCGAAATTCGCAATTCGTCGGTCCTTCTCGTCCGAAATTTGCAATTCGTCGGTCCTTCTCGTCCGAAATTCGCAATTCGTCGGTCCTTCTCGTCCGACATTCGCAATTCGTATAGTCCGTCAAATATAATTATAATTAAAAGGTCTTGATAGTTCTTATCTAAAACCCTATCAGATGATAAAAACTTTAACCTTGAGTTAATTGGTTAGTCTATATAGTTGGTAAGATGCCAGTCTACCTAGGCTCGGGTTCGGTTCCCAGCTGGACAACACTCAGGGTCTTAAAATAATTGAGGAGAAAGTGCTGCCTTTGCTATAAAATCTGCAAATGGTTTGACTTTTGCATCTTCTCGGATAAGGACACTAAACCGTAGGCCCTCGGTGACTTCTGTGTTTATGTGTGGATTTGTCTGTCATGTGAAAGGTCTCCGTCCACTTTAGAGCGGTAAAGATGGTGTATCCAATTAGTAGGCCACTGTACAGCTAGAGATAACTTGGCACCCAAATAAAGTCATTATTAAAATCATTATTAAGTAAGTGAACACTGCGCTTTAACAGTTAATTGAAAAAAAAACACAAGTAAATTTGACTCAGTTCTGACAAACAACTGAATCTTCAAAGGGAACATTTGTAATTGTTATTTAATCATGTTTGAAATCCAACTGCTTGAAATAATGTATGTACATACTGTACCTAAAAATGGAACATTGGCTTCCTTTGCTAAGGCAGCTCCCCCTCCACTGGAGAACACATTTGTACACTCCTTCAGGAAAGAGAATGGGTAACACGCTTGAGTGAACTGTGCTGATTATGGTAAAATCAATTACCTGAACTTAATTTGGGTAAAAATAAATCCAATCAATCCCAATTTTGATCCAGGTTTATCCCCGTAAACAGGGGTGGCCGGATTTACCCCACTCTAACAACAATCTCTCCAACTCCCACTCTCCATCTCGCTCGATTCATGGCATCCTCCTTCTCC
>JANCMA020531232.1:0-10283 GCA_024336925.2 Zoanthus solanderi | reverse complement strand
TGCGCATTCGTCGTTCTCTAAAAACAAATGCGCAGAATTATATTAACGACAGTGTCGGGGTATTCTAAAGTTGCTCCGAGAAAAAAAAACTTTGTTTGCACTGAGTGGCCCACTCTGAAACATGGCTGGAATCTAGAGAGGCTCTATTACTAAAACAAACAATTATAGTGTATATATCATACTATTTAAACACGTATAGAAATACAAATCGTTACGCTAAACACAAAACAAATAACCAGAATATAGTATTCAGATACAAAAGTGTGATGAAAATTTAAAAACATACACTAAAATAGAATTGACAAAAACAATAAATTAAAATTTTAATAAGTACAAAGTATAATGTAGAACTAAAGTTTCTAATTTCCATCACCCTCGAAAAGTAATACAAGACAAGATTTACGTTTCGCCAATTATCCCATTTCAAATTATGAGTATTCTAAAACCACTGGCCTTAAATTTGGATATTCAGACTCACCAACTAATGCCTGAAATACGAAGTTCTTAACAGTTTTAATCTTTCTGAGCTGGAAGAATTTGAAAAACTTTGGAAAGAAATGAAATTTTACATCAACTTTATTTACCTTGATTCCAGAATTTGCTGTTCAATTCGTGTCTGTCAAAGTAAATAAAACGATAAATTAAGTAAAAGGCAAAAAAAGCAAGCGTATTTCTAATATAAAAACCAAGATAAACGGTACATAATTCTTTTTAGTAGCGAGGAAAAAAAAACTTAAATTAAATACTGTAACATTAAGTAAACATATTTTGACAAACGAAACTGGGCCTAACTTACATAATAACAATCCATTTGCGTCATCCTTGAGTGTGAAATTTCGTCAATTTTACAAAAAGAGCCCAACTTCCGACCATTCGATTTCGGCTAAGCGCTATAACCCATGAAAAAAGGACTACAGACCAGCAAATCTCATTCAATTAAACCATAAAGAAGAATCAATTAGCAGCAAAAGTTAAGCAATGAGCTGGTGCAAAAAAGATGAAACATGGCCAGTCATAAAGAAAAAAAATACATCAAAATAAAAAAGAACAACTCTTCATAAATAAGTAAATAAATAAATAAATAATAGCCTTTTTGTGTAAAAGGAGACCCTTCGCTTGAACTCCCCTAATGAATGAAAAACTGAAATTCAACAAAAGGTACCGAATAAGAATTGAAACTAACTAACAAACTTGCACGAAGCTACTGAGATTCATCGATTAAATACGTGTTACCTCACCTTGATTGTTTCACTCTTTGTTCGGTACAGTTTTCCTTGGAGGTCATCGATCTGGACTTTAAGTCCTGCCGCATTGTGCCAGACACGGATGTGTTTGTCCGCGCCACCAGCTGTTACCAGGTAACGAGCGCTTGGGTGCCAGGCAACGGATGTGATTTCGTCTAGAAAAAATGAACGATTGACATCTTAACACTGACATAGTTGCAGTAAGTAGATTCTGATAGCGAGGTTAAAAACAGACAATAGCACACGCTTCACTAAAGATTATTGAAAGTTAATTACTTCAAATTTATTGCAGCTATAAGAGAGTGTATAACCAAAATAGCCAACCGAAAGCAGCTCCATCTTCTTTTCTGTTAATGAAGCTTTGATACTGAGAATCTAAAAATCCCTTGTAGAAACTTGCAACACTGGCAATATATTATTATATACTAGTAGTAGCTATCGCTAAGTGCCAACCAGCAAGACAAAAACTTAATAAATTTTGAAGATATTTCGAAACCTCGTAAATTTTTGTCACAACGACATAAGTTACGGTTAAAAATTAAAAAATTATACAAAATGTTTTCTGGTTAAAAATTTTACTATTCATAAGCTTTCGACTGTTCTACTACTGCCCTCATCAGATAAAAATGAAATAAAAAAAGTCGCTGATATAAATATAAAAATTGAGATAAGATAAAAATTATAAATACAGCTCACATATGAACGCAAAAAGAACGTTTTGTTTTTTTTACCTCAAAGAACTTTCCACGGAAATCAACACGATTCCGCTACATGACTCCAATTTACCAAGCACAAAGTTGGAAGGTTATCAGAACAAATAAACCTCACAAAATAACACGAAAGAACGTTTTGATTCCTTTAATATCTCTCCACATCAAGAAAACATTACTCCTCCACACTACTCCAATTGGCCGAGGAGCCACGCCGCCTAACGCTACATACATCTTTAGCGCACTCTCATTGGTTGCAGTTTCTTTCATGATCCTTACACTACATCTCTTACAAACACTCGAGATTTGTATCTCCTGAATACTATCCTCGTACGGCTCTATAATGCTGCCGCCTCGCCAGCCTCGAGTCTTCGCTCGGCTGGCTCGTTGGCAATTAGTTAGTAAGCGAGATGATATTGCGATATCATCAGTTATTAGTGAGAAGTTTACAACAGTGTTCACTTTTATCACTCTCGTTTGAAAGTATATTTTATTACCAAATTCTACTAAGCAAAAAAAAACAAACAAAAAAAACTGCCGCCATTGAAGTCTGTGGTTACAGCAAATCTGAAAGTAGTTCTGAAGGTGTATGAGATGATAAAAATACAAATATGACTGACACAACGGAAGTGAAAATGGTGATTTGGAAGTTATCTATTTAGCAGGTTTATAAAATGCCTTCAAACGTACCACCATGAACATCCTCTAAGAGTTCTTCTAGTACGCCGTTTTCAGTGTTAAAGAGGCCTATCGAGCGGCCCATAGCTATTGCTGTGACATAAGCATCCGGGGACATAGCGATGAGCATGTTGTTGAAGACACCACACGAGGCGTCGTAGATACCAGTCAGTAGCAAATGGGGGTCTTGTTTCTTAGTATATTCCACTATAAAAAGCAAAAACAACATAAATCACAAAATAAAATTTAAGAAATCAAAAAAGTGAAAATACTCAAATAAGTGTAAAGTATTTTATAAACATCTCTTTTTCACACTAAACATATTATTGAAATATGAAAGCTGTTTCGTTTACCATATTATAAATCGAGCATACTCCCAAGAGGATTTTTAGTGTCATTTTTATATGTAAATACTTAGATAATCTGCAACAGCGGCTCACATATCTATTTGATACATTATTAAATGTCCTCGACGAATAATTAGACAGTAGACAGACCAAAGCCTACAAGTATAAGTTTACAAGAGATGTGTCAACTGAAAAGACAATTTGGATAACGGAATATTCATTAGGAACTTATAACCAGTTGTTGCTCTCACATAACTGATATTTCTCTTTAATTAACACTAACATTTGTCCAAAACTAATTCCTTCTTTCTACACCCACTCATCATGGGGACAAAAGAGGCTTAATTAGACGGTAACGAACAGCGTTTTCAGACCCTTAACGGCAAAATGACACAATATTAGTTGCTGTCTATCTTTCTTTGCAAACACATCAATATCCCATGAAATTTACACAAAAGCACTGTGCTTATACTCAACTTACCATCAATGTCCCAGATTTTCCAGGTGCCATCTTTAGAAACAGTTGCCATCCTGAACAGAGTTAACAAATTAGATTGTTGATGTACGCATGCAGAATGAAATAAAGGGGGAACATTTCAAGAGTTTACCGTGAGGAGTCGGCTGAAAAGCTGAAGTGGTACACTCCTGCTGTGTGTCCCTTGAGATCCATGGCTCTAGAAACCTGCACAGAACAACCGTACAATAACTAAAGCTACTGATAGTTACTGCATGATCAACACTTCCAACAGCATCTTCAACACTGTCAACTAGCAGCAGTTGGCATTTACCATGATATAATCACCAATTTCAATTGCAGTTAGAACTATGCAATCAATTTCTGTGCCTCAAATTATACCATCTAAATGGAGTACGATGATATAGATACGTGTTGAGGGGAACAGATGATGTTCTAAAAGAGCCACAACATATGACGACCAAAGAGAACGTTTAGAAGGAAAGTGGAGAAGGAAATTGGGAAAATTGTTTTGAAAAAGAAAAATGCTTATGATCGCTTAAGATGGCGAGAAGGCATGAAGCTAGACAATAGTTATGAGGTGATTCAAACCACTTCTGTTCAAGGGGATCTCGCGGTATAATTAATGGAATCATCATCATCAATACAGAAAATTTCCAATGCCTTGTTTTATGCCTTCTGCTTAAGAGGACTGAAAATAGGCACGTATTTTGCCACTGTAACTAGTCTCACGCTAACGCAATTTGTCGCTACTTTACAGTTTCACGCTAAGGAAGGGATTGGGGCAATTTTGTCTTGTTAAGATTTTTTTCCCTTTGGGGTGTGTAAGAATTTTTTTAGCACCTTAATGCTGTGCACGAAAATTTTTTCCATCGGTTTTCAGTCTTCAGGCTAAAGATGAGGTCCCACGATCTATGTATGACTCGCTGTGCAAATTTACTGAGGACATTGAAAAGGTGCATACTTTAGCAAAGGAAGCACTGCTAAAGTGTGATGAACAGATTAAATTGTGTGGCACCACCGTCAAAGAAGGTGAGCATAAATACAATTATTATGCAAAATATCCGTTTCTATGTATCTACACATTCTCTGAAATCATTTTCCACATATTTTCCATCTGGAATGAAAGCCCGGGGGGAGGGGGAAAGGGTGTCATTTTGTGGCCCAAAGGCTATGGTTTTGAGCTGTTTTATAGGTATATATTATAACCATTTAAGTCTGAAAATGGGCATGGTTTTCAAAACAAACCACAAGACATTAAAGACAAGACATGAAAATTCTTTAATCCTAGTCATACATGTACTGTTTATTAATTTCAGTATTCATTTTGTTATAGGCTTCCTTGAAGGTAATTTTATTCCAAGCTCCTTTCTAGTCTCCTAAGTGTTGAAGGAAAGATTGGCACCATTTTGGAACGGGCAAACCAAATGGTGCAGATAGCAAGAGGGAAGCTTAAGTCTTCAGCTTCCCATGCATCTCTGCTGAGGAAACACAAGAAATCAAAAATACAAAAAAGAAAGAAGAGTAAAACTGGAAGCAGAAGCGGAAGCAGTGGCAGAAGTTGAAGTGGAAGTTATTGTTTATTTAATTGTATGTTGAAGATAGCTGAAAGTTATATTTTAATGCAAGAGATGGAAAACGATATTTTATGATATTAATTCTATATTATACCAGATTCAGTGAAATGGTTCAAATTTATGTTTTAATACAAGAGATAGATGGACATCATGTATTTATGGTATTTATGATACTTATATAAACACAAAGAGGTGAATTATTATACAAGTTACACCGCATTTTTGTCTGTTGAAATTAAAATTATAACAAAAATTACAGAATAGGAGTAGAAAGGTTTCTTCAATTTTTTTCCATTGGCCCACTGTGCATAATTGCCCAATCGCACCGTCCCCCTCAAAAATATAATGGTCCATCACTAACGCAATTTGTCGCTGCTTTGAAGTTTCATGCTAACGCAATTTGCCGCTACTTTAAAGTTTTACGCTAGGGACTGCGTTGGCGTGAAATATTAAACTAGCGATAATCTTTAACTTTAAACATTTATCAAACATTTTTATAGTTTTAGTTTTAATTATGGTATTCTATCATTATTTCTAATATATTACCATGAACATTTTTTGTTTTTATCGTTGCTGTTAACAGTTTTGCAACATGGACGAGACTAAACATATTCACCTGTTAAACATATAATTTTGCAACCAGTTAAAAGAAAATGGTTTTGATCTAAAGATGGAAATTATATGAATTGTCAATAACCTGCTTGAATGAATCAGATTTGGTAAATTCCACTTCCCAAAGTTTGACATCTGGAGTAAACCCTGCAAACAAAACAACATGCAAAACTAAGGCTAAAGCTCATTTCTTTAGACGAAAACTGCAAAAGGCCTCTAACGCCAAATTTTACTGAAGAAACTTTGTTTTTAAACGAGCTACTCATAATTTGGTAGACCTTTCATTCCAGAGGAAAAGATAGAAAGAAATACTTATAGAAATACTTATAGCAAAGGAGGGATTTATCTCCGATTGTTGAAAAGAACTAACAAGAGTACTTACCAACAGCAAACAAGTAAACTTACTATGTATTATGATCTCAAAATAACGGAATGACTTTTTCTAATAATATTTCCTCCAACATAAATCAAAGGTATCCAGTGGATGCTCAAGGAGTGACCCAGACTCCCTCGGTTTCTTACGACAAACATGACTGGCTATTTAGTACAGTACTCCAAAAAGCGCGAGTTTCTCGCCAGGTTATCTATGAGATTCTGAAGTCTGTGTCTAAGAACAGTTTAAGGGATAATTTTCAACAAAAATGTTCTGCGAGATTGTTTGGTATCCAATCAGCATTCCAGTACAACTTAAACTGGCCTTACTATCTGCAATGTCCATTGACACGTTCGAGCGTTTTGGTTTGTACATTTTTATGCATGTGCAGCTACGCATAACAAAGCACTTGTTCATGGTCACATGCATGCCATCTTCCCGCCATTGTCATATTGTTGTCAATAAAATGTTTTGTAATGCCTTAACAGTTTTAAAAATGTGAACATGTTAAAAAAATGAATAAGGGTGCAAGCTATACACTGGTGCAGGTAATCTGAAAACTTATGTTTCTCTTAGTGGTCACAATAAAATTATGTACATGGGTTATCTGCTGTGCAGGTAAAAGTAAAGATGAAAAGATGGTACTTCACACTACAGAAAACAGAAATATATCCAGCTTTGAATAAGCATAATATAACAAACAAAGCCTCAGATGAAATTAATTTCATTTGCAAACTTTGCTTAAAAGTAATTTTTTTTCAAACTCTGACTAATGTATATAATTATTAATTTTTTAATATGATAAATCAAAAACTTCATTTATTTTTAGAACTTGTTTCAGGTATCAGTTAAAAATGGTAAAATCCCATAAGTCCCTAGGATCAATGAACTACTTGTCTGACTAAATTTATGAAAACAGTTAGTTTAAGCAAAGACAGTCTGTCTGTCTGTTAGTAAAGTCGTCTGGTTAGGAAACTTGATGACTTTCTTTGTTCTATGTTTTTGTTCTCATTTTCCCTATTGAAATATGACATTGACCGTGCACAAATAACAAAAGGCTTTGAGATGTAAATGATCAAGCAGCCAATAGACTAATGAAGCATCACACCTAGAACAAAAGATCCTAACCGTGACTGTGCACACAACATCAAACAAAGGAGCATTGTAATCTTCTTTGCAGTTTGCTAAGTTTCCTAACCAGGCCACTCTAACAACTTTGATTTAAGAAAACAATCAAATTTGTTTACCTGCAGAAGCAACAAATCTTCCACAAGGAGAAATAGCAGCGAAGCTGTTGTTCATTTGCCGAGTGTCCAGTATGGAGAGGATTTCACCTGCATTAGATGACACACAGTAAAGCAGAGTTTTTACTACATCAGTTGTAATTTGTGGGCTTTTCTGAACCTTTCATGCAAAAGGGAATAAAGTAAAAACTATAACAGCAAATAGTCTCATTGGTTGCAAGCATTCTAATAAAAAGAAAACTAAGGAACTTTATTCTTTGCATGCCTAAAAAGATATTACCATAATCAAGTACTCAGGTTTTCAAAAAAGAATGTTATCATCGCCATCATTCACATTTTTTAAATGTTTAATTTAAACATCTATTTTCCATGCCTGCATGTACAGGTTTCTTAATGACTATCTTCCACTCAGTTGGATTTTGTACCACTAAGATCACGATCAATATTCAGAGATCTTAAATCACTATCCACTCATTGGAAATACTATGATCAAAATTCATAGATTTTTAAAAGCTAAGATTTAAAAACTGAACAGATATAACGTTTTGTTTTTATGTTTTTTAAGGACCATACTATCAATGGGAATGATAAAATTACAAGAATTGTCAAGTACTACAGCAGAATTATTTTAACATGCCTGCAATGCCAAGAACATGGAGTTGCAGGTTTTACATTAGTTCTAATGAATCAGTACCAATTTCATACTTTCACCATGCTATGAAGGAATGGATATAACATGTTTTATTTCTTTTATAAAATTATTATTTTCCGTTTTAACAAAGAGAAAGATGATATACTAAGTGCGTATACATGTATACTTTAATTTCTTTCATAAAACTGTAACTTCTCACAACTTGAAGAGAGAGCAAACCATATTGCTTATACATGTCATTTTCTTGCTTCATAGCACTATGAAAACACACTTGTGACCAATCAAATCGCACCTGAAGCCATGCTGAAAAGAACTAGCTAGTTTCCTGAAAATTTCTAAATAGTATGATTAAAGAATTCTATTAAAAAAATATTTAATTTATTATTGCACTCAAACTTGTAGGATCTGATGTGACTATAGCCAATATGGTGCTCCATTCCCCTCAGCTATATCTAGCACTTTATATCCAATTCGTACTCATGGAACAATAATTATTATACACTCAGCATTCTAGTGAGTAGAAGGTATTGTCCAGGAGAAATGAATACATCGTTTTGATAAGCTTGAAAATCTATTTTGGTACTCTATTTACAATTTATAATTTACAATGTTATTAACACTGTACAAAAAAGATACATCAACAACATATTTAATCTGCATGTTGATGCAGCTTAAGCTAGTCTATGCAGATTGAATTTACAAAATTAATTTAAACTCCTTGTTAAAAGTGGCATTTGATTCCATAGGCATACACCCACTCATGAGAGTTTTTCTCTTAACATATTTTAAGCACTTTGCAAAAAAAAAACAAAAAGAACTGAAAACTTAATGGTTACAAAATACGTTATATATATTTTCAGCCTGACCATTCAAATAAATATTATTTGTGCCTTTGACAACTATAGGATATTTAAAAGGGCTTTCATTAATCATAAACTCTCAAGTGTTCCTCTTGAGATAAGGTAAGATGCACACTTGGGTGAAGGGAGAAATGGGCCTATGGGTATCTGTTGATGACCTGGACTGGGCACTAAAACCATTTCCTCTCGATAATGTGCTGGAAGGTTACTCTCTTTAAGAGAGTACATCCCAGCCAAATATCCCACACTTGGCGTGTGAAGACTGAGGTTTAAAGAGACCTACTTTAATTGGTAGGTCTGCCTTGGGAGTAACAGGCACTGATGTACAAAACCTTGTATATTAAATTTTATTAGTGCCTGGCTATACAGTGCTGACGAGCTCTAAAAATAGCCAAACAGCTGTCCACTGCTGCCATTTCCTTGGTACCTAGGCTGCACATGTGTAGTAGGAGAGAGTTTATTCTTTCGTTATTCTCACAGGGTTTATAAGAAAACACTTTCAAAAATAATTATTAAATAAAAAAGTGATACTTAAACAAATGACCTTGCTTTCCTACAAGACAGTGTAAAGCTCACGGTTTATCTACAGTAGAACATCCAACCAGCTTGCATGGAGAGCCAAACACATTAGGTAATCTGACTAAACATTTTTTAGGAAGATGCTGATTGTATTTAAAGCAACAGAAAAAAGATAAAAATTTCACATTTGACTATCAAAAATTAGAACTTAGATATACATAATTATATAAAGTCCTCATTGTAAATTAAATAAATTATTTTCATACCAACCTTTCAAGTCCCATATTACAATCATAGTATCTTTAGAGGCTGACATGATAAACTTTCCATTAGATGAAACTGCCAGGCTTATGATCTCAACTTTATGTTTGACTGGGAAATCAAACTCTCCATTAACCATGGTTCCAGATCCATCTTTTTTCTTACTGACCTTAAACACTCGGATGGTGTTTCCATTTGCAAGAGCTGTAATAAATGCCCTAAAGGAAAACAGAAAAGTTTTTATAATCACATCAGCATTATTTTCTTTGTGAGTTGCTAAAAAAACTACAGTACCTTGTGTAATGGATTTTATATTGACTACAAACTAAGACAAACAGTGCAGTTATTTAATATATATTATTATTAAATGGTCTAACAGATCTGTAAATCATGAATCATATTTGGACACAGTACTGTACATATGTCATTATTTGTACATCTGGACCAATCCAGAAGCTGTTTTGCTATTATTAATTTACATTGTTGGGTACAGCACAAAGTACTGTACATATGTCATTATTTGTACATCACGACCAATCCAGAAGCTGTTTTGCTATTATTAATATACATTGTTGGGTACAGCACAAAGTACTGTACATATGTTATTATTTGTACATCACGACCAATCCAGAAGCTGTTTTGCTATTATTAATTTACATTGTTGGGTACAGCACAAAGTACTGTACATATGTTATTATTTGTACATCACGACCAATCCAGAAGCTGTTTTG
>JANCMA020531231.1:0-20140 GCA_024336925.2 Zoanthus solanderi | reverse complement strand
CTTAGATATAGCGTAAACTACAAACTAAATTTCACATGAAACACCAGTTTCTGAATTGTTAGAGTTTTCTTTAAACACATAAAAATATTTGATGTCGAGTTTAGTTTGTAAAAGTTTTAATTTTTAATATAACCGAACTGCCGGCCATTTAGTGTTTTGAGTTGCGTGACCGGCTGCCGGTCATTTAGACACTGCCATATTATAAAGTATTTTAAGACCCTGAATGTTGGATAGGCCCGGTATCAAATCTGAGCCTCGCACATGATAGACTGACGCCATAACAACTAAGCTAACTATAGGCGGTGGGGAGAGAAAACTTCAAAGAGAAGGTTCTTCAGAAATTACGCCAACCGAAAGGTCGTATTATCAATAAATGTAGAACCTGAACTTAACTAAGTTTGATCCAATAAACACCTTCACTGGAACCTACGTTATTCTGTTCTTCCTAGATTTCAGATATAAAATTGAACAGCGCAATTTTAATGTATTGAAAACAGTGTATTTTGTTACCCAACAGTTCCAGTTAACCTGCAGATGACTTAATAGTCGAAAACGTTTGTTAGAAACTTTTAAAACTTTTATTCCATTTTAATCTTTGATAATGTATTGAAAACGTTGTGTCCCTAAAAGTTTTTTTTTCCATATATCAATAAAGAATAATGAAAAATTGTGAAGATCGAGGAAGTAGTTATGTACCTAAACCAAGTTCCTCCTCCTCCTACTCCTCCTCTTCCTTCTCCTTTTCTTTCTCTTCCTCTTCCTTTTCCTCCTTCTTCGCTTTCTCCTCCTCCTCATTAACTTCATCCTCTTTATTATCCTCTTCATTATCCTCCTCCTTCTCTTCCACTTTCTCTTCCTCCTCCTCCTCCTCCTCCTCCTCCTTCTCCTCTTCCTCCTCCTCTTCTTCCTCCTCTTCCTCCTCTTCCTCCTCCTCTTTTTCTTCCTCCTCCTCCTCTTCCTCTTCCTCCTCTTCCTCTTCCTCCTCTTCCTCTTCCTCCTCTTCCTCCTCATCATCTTCCTCCTCCTCCTCTTCCTCCACTTCCTCCACTTCCTTTTCTTCCTCCTCATCATCTTCCTCCTCTTTTTCCTCCTCCTCCTCTTTCTCCTCTTTCTCCTCTTCCTCTTCATCATCTTCCTTCTCTTTTTCTTCTTCCTCCTCCTCCTCCTCCTCCTCCTCCTTCTCTTCCTCCTCCTTCCCTTCCTCATTTTTGTTTTTGTTTTACAGACCTGGTGTGTCAGTTGGTTACAACTTATTGCATGTTATCACAGATTTCGTTGGAGCGTGGAACACCAAAGAGCAGGTACATAGCTACAGTTCATCATATCTTCAACAGATTTTACACCAATATGACACGAAAATGCAGGGCTGAAAAATGAAAAATGAAAAATGAAAAATGAAAAATGAAAAATGTCTCTGAAACGCATGTTCATTGCTTGCGCAGGACCTGGGTCCAAACTAAAAGCGTGAAAACCAGGCGGTGGGGAAAGTCAATTGTGAAGTTATAGTATACATTATTATTTAGCCTAACTATTTAACTGACATTGTGTAAGATGTTGTTTAAGATGCTCTGGGCTGGGTTGTTCAAAGGTGGGTTAAATTTAACCCTGGGTTAAGCAGAATTTACAGCAACAATTGCTTCACTTAGGAAAAGATTACGGTTCTCATAAGATACTTCTCATATTTTCCGAGAGAAAAACTTGTTAATCCCAAATTTATTGATCAAACCCGTCTCTGTAAGGTTTGAAACAAAACCATGGGTTAAATATTTAACCCTGGGTTAGCGCTAATCACACTTTGAACAACTGGGCCCAGATCAACAGTGACCTGCTATTCCTACCCTCCTTAGGACGCAGTGTCTACAGCAAGAGTGAGGATGATGATGTTTTTCAACACTTGGCGAAAACCTATTCTGAAAACCACCCAACAATGCACCTCAGAAACCCCCCGTGGCCATGTCCACAAGTCCCTCCTGATCACTTTGAAGACGGAATAACAAATGGTGCAGCATGGTACAGTGTTTCAGGGGGGATGCAGGACTACAACTATGTTAATTCAAACTGTTTTGAGATCACAGTGGAGCAGGGCTGTGAGAAATGGCCCAAGGCAGCTGAGCTCCCCAAGTTTTGGGCAGAAAACAGAAAACCGTTGCTGGCGTATCTCGAAGAGGTGAGTTGATAAACACACGCTTTTTTCGATAAGAAATGGAAATTCTGTTGACAATCGGTTTCTTGATATTTTCCGACAGTTTCAGCCAAAAATTGTTTTTAAAATTTACATATATACACATATATACCGCAAATAAAATTTATTTACTGGACATGCTGTTAGTTTGTTTTTCTATTTCTTAAGAAATAATTTTTAAAATCTCAGCCTGGTTGCTTTTCATTCAATAGCAAGCTATTGTACAATGTTATTGTCTAGGCAAAATTTTAAAATTCCAGTTGTAAAAGTTATTGGCTAATTTGAATCTTTTATACTCACCCAAAAAATTTCAAACTATATTTTGTCTTTTCGTCGATTAAGGTGAAAAAGCTAAGCAAGAATTTGAAGATTTCCGAAATACTGCTTTGTTATATAAAATTGCCTGCTAGTGCACGCATGTGCTATCTATACTTGATGATTATTGACGATTAACCTTTAAGTCACATCCCACAAGCATTTTGCTTTCACTTTGACTTATCTTCTGTAAAAACCTGAGCTTGTTTGTTAGCTATGCCAGGCGGATGAGCCCCCAGAAGGCCGCAGTAGCTGTCCATATGTCACAAAGTAATTTTTAAAATGCTATAACCTTAAATATTTCAATTAGGTCTCTTTCAACTTGCGCGTCGATTTAGATTTTCTTTAATTCAATCAACGTTTATTGTTTTACAGCTACATATATAACGTGTCTATTTTGTCCTAAACATATGGGTCTTTGTTTGCAACTAAATAAGTTAAAACGAAGTTTAGTTTTCGCTCTCTTTTGGTTACTAGCCTTGCTAGAAGTAAAGTGCATGTGATCCTCTGCACTGATCAAGGCTTAGCCAAGTTGATTCTGCCGAGTTTAGGGAAGAAGTTAACGGAACGGTAAAAGTAAAAATTTTAAAAAGCACGTGGCTACACATGGTTGCTAAAAATAAAATTCAGCCTTACTTTAATTTACGGTAGATTTATGGTGAAGTGCTCGCTAGCGCTTCCAACGTGGCCTCAATGCCCATTTTAGTGGCTTCAAGTTAGCTCAGTACTAGCACACTTGTGCTATCTATACTTGATGTTAGTTGTTACAGAGTTGTAAAAATAGGCCTTTTGCAGTTAGAGGTAACGTGACCACACCCACCTTATATAAATTAGATATGAGAAAACGATTGTCAGAAATGGAAAGAGCGGGTTAACACTTATTATAAGGCATAGTTTCAAGTCTCATCGTTAAGTACTTTGAAAATAAGGAAATGTATGTGAAAATGGTACAGGAGAGCAAGCCTTGCTAAGCAGTCATACAAATCCTTAGAAAACATTCTATTTTCTGTTGATTGCCATTTTTTACATATCTGAAGTCAAATGCTGAAACTTTGCATTTTTCTATTGTCAATCTGCTCTTTCCATTTCTGGATACAATTTTGTCATAGCTGACTGATTTATGATAGCTGTGGTCACGTGACCTTTACCTGCAAAGAGCCTATTGCTAATTAATTCAACTCTTTTCAACAGATTTTTGTTTTTATTAAAAAAGTATTAACACGATTCTAACTTGAAGACTTCTTATAAAACTTTTTTTGGAAAGCTCTAATCTAAGATTTTATGTTGGTTCCTTCATAAGGCACACAAAGGAATCAAGGGCTTTGTAAAGGATGAAAAAGATGCACCCATTGCAGGTGCCGCTATAGCTGTGGAGGGTCACAAAAAGGACATAATTACAGCATCCACGGGGGACTATTGGCGCCTTCTGATGCCGGGAAAATACCGAGTAACAGCTTCCGCCAAAGGATTTGCACCCGTCACCAAAACAATTTCTGTACAGAAAGGGCCAGCACAACAACTTAACTTCATCATGAATCAAAGTGGTAGCTCTAAAATATTTCACGACAAACCTAACCCAGTCGAGGACTCCCAGCCCTCCCCTGAAGAAGGCACTGTATCCTATCAGGTACAAAGCACTCCCCAGACAAACCCTATGGCAGGGGCAGGCGGCAATATCATGGACGGGAATATAAATCTTGATAACAACTATGGCTATGGACAGGGGGGTGGTCTGTATGGGGGTGGTTTTGCTGACACAGGTGGCTCCTACGAGGGAGGATTCGGGGTACTTAATGGCGGGTTTTCTAACGGATACGGCATTAATATGTTGAGTAACCCCGAAAGCTCCCCGGGAGGTCCTCCATTAAATATTGGAGAAAATCTAATGCGATATTCACCAAACGGCATGGAAATGTCGGGGCCCCTGCAAGATGGTGCACTCGACCGACTAGCAATGATGTCCCCGTATGAAACACAATCGAAGGACACAGAAAGCGCATCTATTAGCGCAGTGACAGATGACAAGGACTTCAATGAGAACAATTTTCATAGCGTTAATATATAACACCCCACCCCCTCTCAGTCCGATTTTGCTAGGTGCCCGTTTGTTTATTAGGGACCTTTAGATCCGAGAACAAAGACGAAGACGATGACGAAGTTTGGCCACGCGGAGATTGGTGCGAATGTTTTTGTTATCGTCCTCGTCCTGACTAAATTGTAACTTTAGTTTGTTTGAGATGACGAAATCTTTCTCTTTTCTATTTCTTCACAAACCTCAGCTAAAATGTTAAGACAAGAATTATACCTAGAAATTTTAAAAGATAAAGCTTGATTCATGCTTAAAAACTCACCAAAGAAACTTCGTTTTCTTCAGGACGAACTTTGCTCAAAACTTTGTCGTCGCCAAAGCACTGACAACAAAGTTTGGCCACTAGCGTGACCTTGTCACGCACACGTGCACATTGGATAAGCATGAAACTTCGTCATCGTCTTCGTTCTCCAGTCTAAAGGTCCCTAATATCTCATTAAATCTGAGCAAAAATCAATTTCAGCATGCAGTTGCTAAATACCAGATATTGACAGCAGTCCCTTCAAAAAAATACTGTACCAATGTCAAATAAAATATTTTAAAGAGCACTCCCTAATCATGTGAGACATGAAAAACCTCTATTCCAAGCAACACATTTAAAAATTATGAATTATAAACTCAAAAAATGATAGTGTTAATTCTACTGGATGCTAGACAACTTACTCCTGCTTTGTCATCACACTAGGACCTCATAATGGATTCATGCTCAAAGAGTTCTAAAAATGTCTTATTTGCACATTTCAGTACTCAAAAAACATAACAGAGACCACGAAAAACTGTTTTATTTTCAAAAACTAACATTACTAGGGGGTTCTACTTTTTATCTAAAAGATAAAAAAAAAATGTTTGGGACTTAAAAAAAATGCAACTCAGCCTGGATATAATACACCATTTTACTAATGCAAATTTTTGTTCTCCCCAGTCCTCTGTGGAGGCAAAAAACTACAAATCTGGTAAATTAAAAAGACAAAATGTGACCGAGCAACACTATTTTGCCACCAGAGAGGCCTGAATGGCAAAAATTTGTATTTATATAATTTAGTAAAATGGCATATTATAATATGCTTCCACGCAGCTATGTAAAGAATAGCGTTTTAAAGCTATTGCTTTAACAAAGAGCTTGTATTTGAAATACCAGTTCCTTACGACAATTACAAAAATATTTCAACATCAAGGCAAGCTCTCCAAATTGTACGTAACAAGAATTACCATGGAACATCTCAAAAAGTAAAAAGTTGTTATCAAAATTCCGTTGAAGTTGAAACTCTAGCAATAGTTATACTAACTGGTTCTCCATAATTCCTGCGATCTTGTTTATCCCACCACCCTGTCATCTGACGTCGTTGGGCCGATACAAGAGGTAAGTTTGGATATTCCCCGAGTGCCATTCCATCATCTGGCCAACCAGGGTCAGCAAACTTGCTATAATCATGCTCTGGTACCGCCACCACTGGTTTACTGCTTGCTGGTAAAAACAAAAAACAGTAAATCTGCACCAACAACCATTCGATTTTAAGGATATGGAACTAAAAACAGGTCATCATAATTCATTGACTAACCAAGCAATATATTTTGGAAAAACAGATTTATAATACGGCGATTATACTAGCATTAAAAATAAGTAAAAAATAAATTAAACATCTCTTTACCTAACCGAGTTGAAATAAATCCCGTCCTTGCAGCCGATGAAGTAAATGTAAAGAGTTTCCTGCCTAATCTGGTTGCCGCAATAACTCTGTTCGCCGCCATTTTACATGTTTTTGCTCAAATCTATTTAGCTTAGCGAGTATGCATCGACTATTCCGGACGACTATTGATTCAATTTTAGAAGAAAGTTTGCACTTCGTTGCTATGACGATACTTGTACTACGCCATATTGGTTTCCTGTGAGATTGTAAATATACCGAGCGTAGCAAAGTACAGTTCAGAGATTTTTCTAAAATACTACGTGAAAATTGAGAAGGAGCCCGCTTCCACTTCATTGTCACTGGAGCGAATGATTGGGAAAAGTTCATTCTAACTGAAGCCATATATTCTCTGCGATGCGAAGATGAGCGTCAATGCTCGCGCGCGTAAAACGAATCCAATCTCTCCTGTTTCAAAAATTGGTGGGCGACCAGTAGGCTCACCAAAATCTCCTTCGGGTGGTCCGAGTTATCCAGTGTTGAGGCAGAGAGGATATTATTCGGATATATTAAGTAACAATGCAAGAAAAGAAATTGGGGTAAGTACTAACCTAAAATAAGACATATTAGTTACACTTGTATCTAGTATATAAAGTTAAGACTACATGTACGCACACTATGGAGATTGGAAACTGTCTCTCTCTGCAAGCACGTTTACGTGCTGAGTTGCAAAGTAATTGGTGATTTGGGAATTTAGGATATTATAAAATAATACTTCAAAATCTCAGTTTTTATCTGTACAGATTTGCAAGACATCTACTACGCCACGCTTCTTGGAATGAATACACTAGAAAAACCATCGAAATCATGAATCATACTTCTATGTATAATTATTAATATTGTAAACCGCTATAAAGCTTAAAAATAGTTTAACAACATTTGCTTTGCATCTCCATGGTAAGTTGTTGTAGAAATTGTTTACCTATCAATCTTAGACATCAAGCCCACGATAGGTGATTGGCGGTAAGTTTGCTCATCCCAGTCTAGCAATCTGAGAGTCAAATTGCTTGTTGCATGCTTGTTTACCTTTGGAGTTCTAATAGTTTTGACTACTCGAGATTACATTGTAGCATCCAACAAACAAGCCAAAAATCTTATCAGTTGTTTTCAAAAAGTTGAACATAGATACTGTATAATTTTTATATTTATATAAATACCAGTCAAGACTGTCAAATACTCAACATACACAATGAAGGAGTTAATGACAGTACTTAACTTGAAATTATGGAATTTTTTACATATCATCATTATTATCACCAACATCATTACCAACATCACCATTGTCATCATTAGTACCATTATCATCATCATCATCATCACCATTAGCGTCATCAGCATCATCATCATCATCGTCATCATCATCACCATTACCATCATCAGCATCATCATCATTGTCATCATCATTATCATTACCATCATCATCATTACCATCATCATCATTACCATCATCATTACCATCATCATCATCATCATCATCATCATCATCATCATCATCATCATCGTCATCATTATCATTACCATTACCATAATCATCATTACCATCATCATCATCATCATCATCATTACCATCATCATCATCATTGTCATCACCATCACCATCATCATCATCATCATCATGATCGCCATCATTATCATATGTAATGTTCTGTTTCCTAACAGAAATTCGGCCTTGCACATTTGCCTCATCCATCATTTAAATTTTAGTCTGCTATTAACACTGCCCATTTTGTCCTTGATTTTAGCTGTCATTAGTTCCTTCTCCATGGTTTTCATGGTAGCTCCTTTTATATCTTGGGTGGGCATGGTCGGCACAGGTGTTAAGATCTCAGCCTTCCAATCACAAGGACCCCAGTTCAATCCAGTCTCTTCCAAGAGTTGAATAGTTGTGTAACCTCATTTCTGCTTAAGCCTTTTCTGCTTAAGCTAACTCAGCTTTCCATCTTTTCTGGGTAGGTAAATGAGTGTACCAGCATCTGCTGGGAGCTAACTTACAATGGATTATTGTTCCATCAAGGGGGATTCAAAGACTCTCATCTACTTAACACTACAGAAACCAGAAATAAATGCTGCCTCCATAAGCCACTTGGCTTGTAAAGGATTTAGTGCTTAAACTTTTACATCTTTTCTCAATTCATACCCATATTCCCTACTAGAATTTGTTTCATGTAAAAGTAGATGAATACTATTGATAATACAACAATCCTGTACTTTTTTTTAAATTTGCGATTATGGCTAGTGCTAAGTCTGTGTAGGTGGATCGTTAGGACAGGTTAGTGTGTCAAATCCTTATGCTTCCATAGACATATTAACATTGATTTGATACACATTCAAGCCTGTTTCTCATACAGCTGTCAAGAGAATGTTGATTTTAGTTTACATTGTAGGATGTGTCAGCTGGCCCACCAACATTACAGAGTACACTGTGGCAGACAGCCAAAGCCAAGCATACACCAACAGGTTGTGGTTTTAGATCATAATAATAATTGAATTATTAAACAAGAGGCTACCCAGTAGCCTTACTTGTTCTTGCAAGTTTTTCAATTGAATCCATGAAAAATGAGAAAGAAATTTGCTGCTTTATAAATATAAATTACTGTGATTTT
The DNA here is from genome assembly GCA_024336925.2 of Zoanthus solanderi. NCBI lineage: Eukaryota > Metazoa > Cnidaria > Anthozoa > Zoantharia > Zoanthidae > Zoanthus > Zoanthus solanderi. Next base: position 11,266 of record JANCMA020531231.1, on the reverse strand, counting down.
GATGGGAGGGGGATGTGTCGCCAAGGAAAGGAAAGAAATCGAATAAGTAACCGAATCGAGAACCAAATCCGAAATAACTTTTATGTTTTTGATAAGCAAATATGTCTCAAAACTTCAAATTATTTTAATGTCTTTAAGTTTTAAGGCTGAGAAAAAAGGTAAAAAAGCAAGAAAGGAAAAGAGAAGTTGATTTACAGCGGGAAAAAAGCAGAACACTGTGATACTCGAACTTGCGATGTAATAAGACGGAACTTTGAAAAGAGCAGCAGTTGTGAAATTAATCTTAAATTGCACAAGCTACGCTATTTGGGAATTTTAAGTTTTATCTTAATTTTTATAACTAGTTTCAGAGCCATTTGTATGTTAAATATTCAGTTTTCTCGGTAATTTTGATTTGGAGATATAAGTGTCTACCGTGCATGTGCATTCGATTCTTTTGTGCTTTTTCGTTTAGTGATCAATGATGATAATGATAATAATAATGATAACAATTTCTTTAAATTTAAAGCTTTTCTACAAGTATTTATTCATCTTCAAATACGAAAGTAGAGCAAAAAAAAAAAAAAAAGGAATACAAACTTATAATTTTAAAATTACGAACAGAAAAATCAATTCCTACATGCATAACCAAGCATCTCTGGCTATATTTATATAACCCTGAGCAGCATATCACTCTTTGAAGAAGCCATGCAAATTTGTAACACCAAAAAAAAAAAGAAAAAAAAATGCAGCCCATTTCTGTACTTGTTGCCTACTGGCACGAGTAATGAAGAAGCTAATCACCCACACCTTAAAGAATTGTTTAGTGTGGGTGAAACATTTTTATGTTTGACATGTAGTAGCTAGTAGCATAGTTGTTCACTTATAAGTTAATGTCAGCTTATACATAAGCATTTTCAACCAAACGTAAAAAGCTTAGATGCATGTTCTTCAAGCTCTGTTATCCCATTTCTCTTGTTGAGTCAACTATTCAAAAATTTTTACAAGATTAAAAAAAAAATCGAGTACCCCTTACAGCTAATAAGAATGAGCTCCCACCGATCTCCTTAAAGATTGCCTACAAAGATCAGACAGCAGCAGACAAAGTTCGAAGAGATTTAAATTCTTTAAGTTGTAAAACTAATGTTAATAAATCATTTAATATTCAATCTGAGCTGACTGCATTGTACGTGCATGATACATATAGTAATTACATGACTTTAAACTTAAAACTTCAAGCAAGATTTTTATCAAATAAGATTTATATGTTCAAACAGAATAGTATAGAGAAGTCACAAAGAAACTGTACATATATGAATATAACTTTAAATATAGGACTTTAATAAATATATAGATAAATAAATAAATAAATAAATATAGAAACTGCAAATTACATTTGGCAAGAAACCCTTTCAAAGCAAATCAGTCGCTTTTTTGTTTTGCATTACTATATATAAGTGAATGCAAAATTGCAGTTTTAATGATATGGAAGGTTAGCTTTAAACATGTCACATTGTCAATAGATTTAGTTATTTAAAATATTCTCTGAAATTTTATCTTCTTGTATAGCCACAAATCTTAGCAGACTCCACCATTACTTTTCAATAACACATAAAAACCATGCATTATTGAACTTAGAGCACAGTTGTGACATTGTTGACATATACAATCAAATGATGTGATTAATTTTGACCAATCATGTGTGTTAATTTTGGACAGTGAATTAATGCTGCATAATAAATGTTGTTATTGACTATTAAATGTATAAAGATGATAATTTTCTGGTTGATATAAAATTTGTTATTCATTTTAGCTTTTAACTTGGTCATTTTGTGAATACTAAGCAAGAAGTTGATATTGAATTACAAAATGCATGTTTTATGTTACATTTCCAGTGAACACATTTAAAGGACCAGATGCCTCAGAAACAATTGCTCTGTTGAAACAACAGGTTCACGGTCCAACTACTGCTCCTATCACTGTGTCGGTATGAAAGTTTAGTTATACTTATCAAATGAATATACTTGTACAGTAACTACAGAGCTCTCCCCAAGAAGTTAACAGAGCAGTAGCTTGCCATGTAATGATTGAAATGGTACATGCATAGGAAGCCGATCATGTGGCACCGATCTCGTATCAGACCAATGAATCCCTCAAGTGGTACTTAGTAATGAGGGGCATAACTCTGTAATCAGGGTTTTCAATAAGTGCCACCTATTTGACATAAATTTGCTGCCTTCTTTGGTAGCTAAATTATTCAGATCATGCAAATAAAATGAGAAGTATCAACTCCTTCACCATCTGTTCCTGGACCAGGGTCCCAGATTCGCAGTCGTCCAGTCACCTGAGACAACCATGAACTCGCTCGGACGACCAAGAAATATTGGTTGTCCAGACTGACAACTTGAAAATTATCCAAAATGTAGATGAAATCAGAGTTTTCAATTCTCCCAATAAACTTTAAAAATCTTTTATACCTGCAATTCTAGATTTTTTACTAAACACTCGAGACAACGCCAGATGGTAGTCGTTCTTCATCTTCATCTTTCAAATAAACATTTTTGCAGCCATATTCGAAAACTGTGTTTAACATTAGAAATTTTAACGAAATGATGAAATTTGGCTGGGCAAGTAATATTTGAGCCAAGCAAGTATAAATTTTGATATACTTGCCTGGGTGGCAACCATGCAAAATGACGAATCTGGGGCCCTGCTGGACTTTCAAAACCTACTTCAAAACTTGTTGAAAACCCTCTCATGACTGGTAGTTGACCCCCAGGTAGTGCCCTGCATGGGACCCTGAGTCCTGTTCACATCCGCCCTTTTGTTTTTTTTTTCATTGATAGTATTTGCTCAGTGTTGTGTTTTATATAGCGTCAAATGCAATGCAAAAGTTGTTTTCTAGTTCTGGTTATAAATACAAGATATGACCATACGGCTTTATTTTTTAACATGATAAACAAACAACATTTAGCTTCTTTTTTGTAATGAAGGATTTTCCAGACAAAGCATGGGAACCAAAAGTGCAACTCCCTTACATAACAGAAGGAGACCAAACACCAAGAAAGATTGAAATTGAAAGGTACTATTCTGTGATTAATGTAAAATAGTACCTAGTTAACTTAGTTTCAGTGAGAAATCCAGTTAACTGCTCTGTAGGAGCATATTTTGTTCTATCAGAGGAACCCTAAAAAGGACATCGTCTGAAATATGAAAGCTTCAAAAATAAAAAATTGGAAGCCTGAGAAATGGATTGCCAGGGAAGTGGGATCCCCAGTAGGATTGCCTGAGAAGTGAGATCCTCATAAATTCACTGCCTGTGAAGCAGAATCCACAAAAATGGTTGCCTGGAAAGTAGGATCCTCATAACTGGCCTGGGCTACCTGGAAAATGCGATCCTAAAAAGGGAATGCCCTTGGAAATGGGATCCTCAGAAACAGATTGCTTTGGTACAGGGGTGGGGGCTCAGAAATGTATTTTCTCTGAAGTGGGGCCCTTTGAAAGAAATAGCCTTAGATATGGGATCCTCAGAAGGGACTAGGTTGGTAAGTAATATTTTAAGAACGAGATTATAAGGGAAGTGGAATTCTTAGAATGGGATGGCCTTAGAATTCTCAGAAATAAATTACCGTGGAAGTAGAACCCTCAGAAATGAATTGGCAGGGAAGAGAGACCCTCAGAATACGATTGCCTGTGAGGTGGGACTCTCATAAATGGATTGTTTGAGAATTGGGACCCTAAGATAGAACTGCACTGAGAAGTGGGATCCTAAGAAGGGACTTGGCTGGAAAGTAGAACTCTCAGAATTGGATTGCTGGGGGAGTGGGATCCTCTGTATGGGATGGCATGGAAAGTGAGATCCCTAAAAAGAGAAAACCCTCAAAGTGGGGCTCTGAAAAGGGGACGACCTGGGAAGTGAAAACCTCAGAATTTGGTTAATGGAATCATCAGAAGGGAATGGCTTTAGAGATGGGAAACTTAGAAGGGGATAGTCCGAGAAGTGAAACCCCCAGAAAAGGATGGCCCGAGAATCGGGATTCTAAAAGGGAAATAGTCAGGCAGATATGTGAAAAATCGTTCACTTTGTGAAGAAAGCATCAAACTTGCCACTGTTTAAGCTTATAGTGTACTAAAGAGATTCAGCTATGGAGGCATCGCCAGAAATCCATTATAGGGTATTTTAAGGGCGCTTTAACTTGAAAACAAGGCTAAAATCCAAAATTTATGTTTTCTTTGCTAAAACACTGTTTCAATTGGCAAAATTGGGACAATGAACATTGTAAAGAAAGTAAAATATATATATTTCACTAAAATCACTCCGAAGACAGTTAAGGAGGGTTAGCATGAAAACGAGGCAAAAATCAAAGTATTTTTGTTTGCTTTGTTAAAAAACTACCATATCTGGAACAGTTATAGTTATTGTTGTTTTAGAAAGGTTGTGATGCAGATTTATTATCAAAACCCAATCGAAAACGTTTTAAGAGTATATTTAACATGGAAACGAGGCTATAATCCTCAATTTTTGTCAAACTGTTTTGTGATGTTTCAAGTTTTCTCTGACTTGTTTATCTCTTTTTTGGATATTTTTTATGACAGACAGAAACTGTGATCAATAATATTCTCGTTACCTATGTATTAATTACCAATTCTTGTTTGGTGTGTTCCCTTTTTTAGATTAACTTTGTTTTTTTCTGGCTATTGATACACGTTCACAAAGTATTGCAAAAGTATACATAAATACCTTTTAATGTCAAAATAAGTGAGATTTAAGTAAGGTGTTCAACCGAGCATTCTCCACCACATACGCAGAGCGCTATGCATCTCAGTGCCGATTTGATACAGGAAAACTGGGATTTGCAGCCTTTTTAACATCCGCAACGGATGAGAGTAGCACAGGATGACAAAATGTCTGGAAAGGTTCTTCATCGAGGTGTCTAGCCATTCAGCGATTGCTCCCATCCCCATTCACTTGGACAAGGCAAGGTCATTTGAGGTGAAAGTGCTTGTCCTCAACAATGCCCTCCTTGGAAAATGTGTTGTTTGAGAGCTGCTTGAGTTGGTGGAACGGCGTCCAAAGTTCTTCCTTTTTGCACAACAAGCTGTTTGCCTGCCACATTTACGTATGATTTCGAACTGCTACGGTCATAAAGGAGAACAACAAAACGCTCTACCTCTTCAAACACTCATCAGGAATGCCACGGTCCTTGAAAATTCTGGAAAGTCCTGGAATTGGGGAAAAAAATTTCCAGGCCCTGGAAAGTCCTTGAGTTTGGGTCATGTTCTTTGAAAATCCTGGAATGAGCAAAACATTTATTTCTTCATTTTAAAAATGATGAAAATATACTGTTAGTTAAAATATTTTTGATACTTCAGTGCTTTAAAACAAAAAGGGCAACTTCGCATGGCCTGTTTTTTGTCCAAAGTGACCTGTAAATGCTTGTTTTTCATTGTCAGGATCAGCCAATTCATTAAAGCCAAATAATAAAGTTTGTTTTGAAAAAAAATACATGTAAAGCGTTCAGGTTTTAGTTGATAGAGAAGGTCCTGGAAAGTCATGGAAAAGTCCTTGAATTTCACATCAAGTAAACAGTGGCAACCCTGACTCATCACTTACATCATCTGGGCCCCTCGGGCAATCAAAAAAAGCTTCAGTAACTTCATCATCTAACATCCAGGTTGACCATGCTTTCTTTTTGCTTTTGCCTGAGAAATGCGAAACAGTATCGCAGCCTGTTAGAGCATGGAATACAGGTAAAGATCTTGATTTTTGGATGCCAAATGATTTTACAATCTCGTGAAAGGCAAATGTTCTGTATTTTGCCCCTGTGCCAAATAAGATCTATAACTCTGTACAGGCAAGGCTATGAAATGCAGCTGTGCATATCACAATGACATCTGTGTCTGTGCGTATGGCAATCTTTTTATGTCCTTCTTGAACAGCATGTGTGTGCAATATGAATAATCATTCTAGTATCTTCTTCCTCGTGATTGCAAGGTGTCAAACCTAAAGTATCACACGACGATGGGCTACAAACTACTTCTTCTCCTTTTGCAACAAAGACTACTCTGCCTTGCTCGAAGTCTACAGGTGGAACTTTCTCAGCTAAGAATGTAAATAACTTCTTTTTATTTGCATCAACCCTTAAAGTTAAAAGTTCGACACAGCGTTAATAAAATATTTAAAAATACTTTAGATATTTTTTAATATTTTATTAACGTTGTGTCAAATTTTTATCTTTAAAATCAGTTTTCTTAAGACAATAAAACTGTAATTCTAAGATTGAAGTATCACAATTAAATATAGTTCAGCCTCGTTTCCATGTTGAACACCTTCCAAAACGTTTTTGAGTGGGTTTTGATGATAAAAATGTACCACAATCTTTTCAAAACAACAATAACTACAACTGTTCCAGATTTGGTAGTTTTTTTAACAAAGAAAACAAAAATACTTTGATTTTTGCCTCCCCCTTCCCTCCCCCAACTTAACTGTCTTCACAGTGATTTTAGTGAAATATATATAATTATATTTTACTTTCTTTACAATGTTCATTGTCCCAATTTTGCCAATTGAAACAGCGTTTTAGCAAAGAAAACACAATTTTTGGATTTTAGCCTCGTTTTCAAGTTAAAGCCCCCTTAAAATATCTTATAATGGATTTCTGGCGATGCCTCCATATCTGAATCTGTTTAGTACACTATAAGCTTCAACTGTGCCAAATTTGGTGCTTTCTTCACAAAGTGAACGATTTGGGGGAAAATTTGCACATATCCGCCTAACTAAAAGGCCTTGGAAGTGTGACTCTTAAAAGAAGATGGCTTGGGAAGTGAAAACCTAGAAGGAAATAGCCTGGGAGGTGGCTTCTTCAAAAAGGTATCGCCTGGGATGTAGTAACATCGAGGAGGATTGCTTGAGAGATTGATCCTATGAGAAAATGGTCTGAGTATTTCACTTTGTCTCTTGCAAGTCATGAACAATAGATATACAACTACTTTTCTTTTAAAAGGGTTTATGTATGTAGTTGTGAAAACCTATGGTTGTAATTGTTCCATTGCAGGAGAAAACGAATTTATTCCAAGCTAGATATCAACCAACTTCTTGAAGATCTTGGTGTCAGTACATCAGATTTGATGCCTTCAGGAAACTATGACATGAAAGTAAACTTAACATGTACTAATGGTTCAAGTGTATCACCTTTTCCATCATTTCTTCCAATTCACATATTTGATGATACAGAATATGATTGCCGAACTCCCCAGGAGTGGCTTCGTCTAGGGATAGTAGACAATGAGCAGAAACCAGTCCCAGGCAAAGCTTTGCTTCCAACAGGTTGGTATTTGATTGATTCTTTTGTACGAGGCATGTCGTATACAAATTTACATGTGCAAGATGTAATGTTTGCTATGTCGGGGAAACCCGTCGACATTTCGGCACACGTGTCCATGAGCACCTTAGAGATAAGTCATCTCACATATTCAAACATCTTGTACAATCAGAAGAATGCCGAGAAGCTTGTTCTAGCGAGTGCTTTGAGATCATAGATCAAGGAAATAGTTTTACAATTAAGTTAAAAGAAGCCATGCATATAAAATGGGTTAAACCCATTTTAAATCAACAAATTATGCATGTCAGTGTCTCCTTAAAGACTTAAGTTATATTACAACTTTTTTGCATTGTCTTTAGACGTATTATAAATCGTTCACATAGATTAAAGCCACACTCTGAAGAAGAGGCGGGTCGCCTCGAAACAAATAAGTTTCGCAATAATAAATTATGATGAAACTGAAGAATGTTGTTACGTCCATCAAGATTATGGTTAAAGCTTTAAAAACAGTATTCCAATATTTAAAATATAAAACACGTTCTCCGTGCTATCATAGTCTGGTGAAAACCGAGAGAATTCGAGAGCAGATCAATGAAAAGCCTAGATGAACTCGAGGGTTTTCACCTGCTCAAAATTGTATTATCATGATTCATTACCCTCTTAGGACATCTTCATTTTTCCAGTTTTTTATCTGTTTCTGTTTATTCGAAAGGCTTATTATCTACAGTGCTCTCTTAGAAGGTGAACAATGAAAGAGTATAGAGATTCGTGTTTCAAACATTCACATTTTTTTGGAATACTTGCACAGGAGATTTGGATTCTAAGGACTCGCAAGGACGAACCACGTCCTTGGAGGAACAAAAACCGGGGTCACGACCGAAGTTCCTCGCTGGATCCCTTTCTCTTAAGTCCATGGATAAGTTTATTGATGGCGTCCAGGAGAAGGAGGTAGAGCCAGATGATATGACGTTTGATTACTGTCCAGAGTGTGGCGTGGCCCTGGAGGAGTTTGACGAGGGGACCATGAACCTGTGCATTGTTGTGCTTTCAACATTTGTTAACCAGAGTCCTTCAATGGCCATGCCACTTTTACCAAGAGTGTTCCAAAGTGTTGCAAGGTATTTCTCCTGCTGTAAGATACTTTTAAGATTCTTTATTTTCTTGGTGAACCTTCAAAGGTTTTCCACTTTTTTATAATCTCTTGAAAGAAAGGAGAGTTGCATTGTTACTTTTTAGGGTTTCGATCAATGATAATAACAATATCGTTCATTTCAGCTCTTCAAAACAAGCAAAAGAAATGTTCTTTTTGTTGGTTTTGTTCATTTGGTTTAAAGATCAACGGGATAAACCAAATAAATAGTCACTTCATGTTACTTCATGAACTTGTTGAGGTGTTTTGAAGAATTCAAGTGTAGTTATAAATGAATTGAAGAAACTTTTCAACAGGAAAATAAGTATCGTTATAAGTTCTCGTGATAATGCTAATGTGTCAGTCTTTAACCCGGAATAAAGTAAAAGTTTCGGTTGACAATCATATCAATGCGATAGGCGTTATATATAAACACTTCCCAATTTTTTCCTGACAGGTTTTGAATTCTTTGATACTCTTTTTTCAGAAAATGCGTTTTTCCGTCACAGCCGTGGCAAAATCAAAGGTAAGAGATTTTCGACGTTGGATCATAAATTATGTTAGGAGGCGATTCTTTCGTTCGACTTGATGTCCACTTAGCAATAACTGTGTACTTTTCATTCGTTGCAGCCTGGTCCTGGTGCCTGGTTCCAACACAGAGGTAGCAAAACAGTTCTTTAGGTGCGTTCTCATCAAACTCGCCCCACATGGAGTGTTTTCTGAGGTCTTCCGCACTGTGTACAAAGGTATCATGTTATTTTGACTTGCTGTTCTCGTTATTATTTCTAATGTGTTACTTATTACTGCCCATAATGCCACTGGAATGTGGAGCAGCAGCGTAGGATCTTCAATCTATCATGTTGGTCATGCTCAAAATGTTTAATTATTCGCCCTAGCTGCCTTTTATCCCCAGAAACAATAAGCCATCATAGTTTAGCCCCTAATAGATAGAGTATATTACACGGTGGCGCGAACATATGAAGTTTATCTGCTGGTGGAAAAAAATTATCAAAGATAAACTTCATATGTTCAAGCCAACTTATAATTTTCGTTCTATTACATAGATATGAGTATTTCGAAAATAAAAGAAAGAACTAGACGAAAAACAAAGGAAAAACAAAGAAATGACGCTAGCAGTATCATCACTAGTGAGGATATGGAAAATATGTCACTCGTATCCCGGATGTAGTTTCATATGAAATCTGCGAATGGCGTATTTTACAGTAAAACACTCATATCTATGTAATAAAAGTTGATAACTGATCTATACTTCATCATTGATTTCATTTTCAGATTCGACGCTGCTGAAGGCAATCGCCTTGTCACTGAATGGTTTTGCAGCCTTTGATCAGATGTCACCCGTGGCGTATTTATTGCAGGTTTTGTTTTACTCTTTGTTTTAGAAAATTGTCTTCAAGTAATGACGTGCTGCCCCACATTTTCTAAAACAATTTGAATAATAGCTGCTTAAAAAATCAGTTTCATCTTTATCGAAAAATGCAAAAATGTTTCGGCTTGCAATCACAAAGAGTTTTGTCGTACTTCTTTAGCTTCAAAGTCAAACACATTTTATAATCAATTATGATTCAAAATAGATAATAAATGTTGTTTGTAAATATTTTTTTACAAAATTTCTGTTGATAAATTATTTTGAATTTCAGAAATTTTGTCTTGAGCAAACTAACAAATTTAAGTCAACTTTTATCTGTATCAATAAACACTGAAAAATTATATTTTCTCGCTTTCTGTGTGTATTTGTTCCTAAAACAGTGTGATTTTTACGCCTGTGAAACAAGTTGCGAGAAAAAAAAGCCATTATTTATGCGGGCTTGCATAAATGCACATGTATTGGTGCAGAAACTATAACGGTTGCTGTAGAGTAAAAGAAAAATAAAAGTGGCTGAAATGAATGAATTGATAATTCATCTAAACAATAATAACTCTGATCAGCAACATTGAGTTTTAGTGTTTTATAAGCCTTGCAGTGCAGTGTTTCAGCTTTAATTTGCTCCAGTAACGTTGAAATAAATCTTCAAGAGACCTACAGTAAATCTAAAAACCAGTGATTTCTAAAGATATTAACCGCCAATAAGGTATTGAGTAGGTGTTTACATTTTTGTTTAAAAACTACAGAGAGAAATAATTAATTTAGACAACTCATTGAAAATATATGATTAACGCCGGAAGTGGTTGATATTCGAAGGAGTTTCTCTAAATTTATTATTTTAATTACTCTGTTTTGGGGGTTGTTTTCTCAAATATGACGAATACATGTTAAATTAAGATTCGCCACAAGTTTGTTCTTGGCAGGATTTACAAATTCCTGCTGCATGCTTTTGTTCTTCTGTTCTTCAACAGGATGTGCTAGGCTCAAGAACCTTGGACGATCGAGTGACTGCTCTTTTAGCTAATTTATCCACATACCTGTCGTTTGCATCCAAAGAGCCAACAAGTGCTTGGGAGAGCCAGCTGTCTCACTTTGAGACATTTTTTAGAAAGCTACCCAAGGTGCTTCAGGATGGGGTAAGGATATCAGATACGTGCGAAAAGGCGAATCTTTGTTTACATTTTTAGCTCACTGGCATGTGGGATTTCAGGAGTCTCAACACCTCGATGGGCTACAAATCAGAGTGTACTGAATATTGGAAGAACAAGATAACACTAAGCTCTCCAGCGATTTTGAGTCTGATATCTCAAATAATGCGTATTTGGCGCAGCTTTAAAAACTCAAAATTTTACAAAGTTTATATGAGCTCATAAAGCGTTTTGCCACCCAGCCTAGCAGCAAGTTTTGAAAGTTTCTCTAAACATCCAAAATGTTATCATTTTTGTGTAG
>JANCMA020531127.1:0-10284 GCA_024336925.2 Zoanthus solanderi | reverse complement strand
GCACTACCGGTCAGCTTTTTTTGCCACTGAATTTGCCATGTTTTAAGGATTTTTTCAAATGTCAAAAGTGTGTTCACACTGAAAATGGAACATTTCATTGCTATAGCTTGCACGTTTGTGCTATCTATACTCGAGTTCATCTTTATAGCCACATCCTACAAGCATTGTGCTTTTGCCATTACTCTGCACAAGGGTTAGCGCTTAAAACGTTAGCTTTGTGCTTTTCCTACCCTACGGCGATGTTCAAACTTTTCAACTTGCTGTTAATTAAACCTTGTCCATCTATTTTTAGTCTTATTATTAAAATCTATACAGCATGGATAATCTTTACAAATGCATTGGATACTTGAAATCGTTGTTGTCTATGGATGGTTATCATTGGTTTCGGCTTTGCTTCGGCTGCTTCAGTTAAATTCACACTAGAAAATTGTAAAGCAAAAACAATTGCAAGGGCATCAAGCCGTGCACAAAATATTTTTCCTTTTTCTCGCGTTTGTGTTTAGGTAAATTACATTCATACTTTTTTACCTTCTACGTTTTTATTGAGTTTGTGTTGAAAGCTAATTTGCTTCCCGCTGGTTGATATTTTTTATATTGTCCCCTTTAACGAGATTCTAGCGATTTTGGTCCAACGATTAAAATATCTAAAATTTCGGGTTTTTGTGTAGAATGTTGTGCAAACTAGTAAATGTAAAGATTTCATTTCGTAGTTTTTAATGCACTCATGTGGAAACCGTCGACATAAAAAAGATATTCGTTGTTTGTATCTCTTTAATTCTTTTCATAAAATTCTTAAGGAATCACATCCGCTGGAACACTAGAATTATTGTTTTACTCAAATATACTTGTAAAATAAAACTTTTTTTCACGAATATAAAATATAGCATTTCAAGTTAAATAACTTCAGAAGAATGGTTGCTTTTTTGGCTCAAAACATTATTTCGTTATGTTTAAATACTTAAATAATTCATTGTTTTATTGCTACAAGCTGGTTTCGTATGGTCATCGTCAGAGAAGTTACTGGAATTAGTGTCTTAAATCATTTCCATCAGCACAAGTCTGAGCAGATCAATGCCATTATCACAGTTTAACGCATCGCGGTACATGCCATCGCAACTGTTCAGCTTTAGTTTTTTTCTTTAAGGTAGCACATACGTGAAAAAATGTAAGAAAACAAGGTACTTGAGGCAGAAGGGATGGGTGTTTTGAAACTCAAAAATAAATAACGTGAGACTGGGTATGGCATGCCTGTATGATAACACATAACAGCCCATCACGTGACCATGCCCGCCATAATCTAATTAGTTTAGGGCACAGTAGTTTTGATAGCCTAAATATTAGAAATGGCACAATTTTTTTGTGTTTTTAGCCGTTTGCTGGGTGCCTGAGCTCATCATAAAGGGCTAAGAAGGCTTAAACCTTGTCAATATCGAAGAACTGTATATTGGCACTGTGAATTTGGCAAATTTGTTGGCATGCTCATTTCGATCTGCTGACAATTTGTCATTCACGGGGCCTTTGTAGCAAATGCGCTTGTTCTTGCAAGCTGTACTCAGCATTTTTGCAAGTTTGACCAAATGAAAAAAGCATCTGGATGCTTTTGTGTGCAGATTGGTAGCACGGTGCGAGACTTATATAAAAACTACAAATCTGATGGCGAGGGAGTCTCCCGCGTCAAAATATTTGAATTTTCCCTTCATTCAATGGGTCAGACTTATCAAGTATAAAGGCTTCAACAAAGTCTCTTGCAGAATCGGAGTGTTTTCACTCTGGATTTAATAGGTATTTCAAAACAAATTGCATTTTAAGAAAGAAGGAGGTTGTTTCTGAAGGTTTTATTTGTCGATGAAAGATTAAGACGTGAAATAAGTCTTGAGAGAGCTCATTGTTTCAGGTATTTTTTGTATTTTTGCCTTGCTCGAATTTGTAATGCATCAACATTTTGTTACATTTTAGCTCCATAAGCCTTGTGAGTAGCCAAAGCTTTGGCTCATTTCTTCTTCTTTTTACTATTTTGATGTGTGATAAATACTTTAGAACCATTAAGTCTTGAAATGAGGAAAAAACTTGACTATAGCAAATTTTTTATTTAACCATACTAGTTTAGTTGGCTACACGAACTATGCTTGCGGTCCTCTTTTGCACATAGAAACTGTGCAAATAATATCCTTTATGCGATGAACCAGAATCAGCAGATTCTGTTACACTTGTATTGTGTATCACACAAATCACTGTCAGTGTTTGAAGCAAAAAAGTCAGTTTTTAAGAATATTCAAATTCAAAGATTTCTTTCTCAACAAGTAAAGACAGTATTTTCATAATCCTGGTGCATTGCATAGATCTACATAACAACTATCTGCGAAAAAAAAATTTCCGGTCCTCTAAGTTTATTTTAAGGGCTACATTTCTGTTCCCGGAGAGGCCCTTTTTAAGACACATTGTAGGATCTGGATTTGTTCCCATGGTAACAGTATAGCCAAACAACAGTGTCGTAGTAATGTTCTGTAGTGGGCAGTTGAATTATGATTGCAATTTCTGAAAAAATCAATTCTTGGTCAAATTTGAGTTCCTGGGTTCCTTACTCTTACTCTTACAAACGGATAGTTTGAGGGAGAGCGAACTTGGAATGAAATGTGTCTCTACTGAGGCTAGGATAGACAGAAAAGAATATTCATGGAATATTTGTTTGTAGAACCAAGAAAAAAGCATAAGGAAAGCATTTTATGGATGTATGTCCTGTGAATTATTAAATTAATATATTGAAATCGATGTGGCTTTTCCGCAAACAGTTCCACAGCAAATATAAGTTCGTTTTTTTGGGTTTTTTTTAACATGCTTTCTGCTGTTAAAACAAATATTATTGAATGAAAAGACTTCAGGTATTTCTTGTGTCAATTGTGTAAATGTGTAATTGTTATTTGATAACGTTTTTTCACAAATGTTTAATTTTTTATCGTTCGCTTATTTGCAGACGATCGAGGACACATAAAATAAGAGAAAATTGCCGTTAGAAGAAAATTTCAAAACAAATCATAAATTCATATTTTAATCTAAAATTGTCTCAAGTATTTATTCTTTATAATGGTATCTACTTTTATCTAGAACTTAAAAGCATTTTGAGTTTTTAAACTAGTATAAATGAAACTTCAATTACCGCGTCGCGTGTAGCAGACACAAAATCGAAGACAGAATTCAGAAATGCAATTTACAATACAGGCAGCAAAACAAGTAGAAAACTAAACAGTCCCAAGAGACAAGAGAAGAATTTCGCCATTTATTAATAATATTCCCCCGCTTGCAAACATTGCTCAAATTATTTACAAACATTTACCCTTGTTAACACATCGCTGTAGCTTTAAAGAACTAATGTCGACAATTAATCTCGTGTGATGACTTTTAAAACTTTTTGTCCCTTCCAAAATAACTTGCTTCTAAGCACTTCATGATCACTTGTTTTGGTTTGACATTAATATTCCAATAGCCACTGTCGACGATAACTGCGATAACTGAAGACACGGCGGACCACACCAGCCTCATTTTGACATGGCTAAAAAGCAGAGGGTGCAAAACCTTTTGAAGAAGGGGCCCCTGCAGCGGATTTTTTTGGTCTGGGAGACACGTGACCAGCCTGTGCCAGCGTTCTCTTCTCTGTGATAGAGAGGCCTTGGGAACGAGGTTGCTAATTATTTCTTTTTCAACTAATTTGCATGGGCAACGAAACCTGAAGACATACAGAGGTCCAAAAAGTCTTTAGCAAGTTTTTCATTCAGAATCAGAGTCACCGCTGATAATTATGCGACGTTTTCTCTGTTTTAGATATTTGTTTGACTTTGAGTCGTCAACAAGATTGAATGTGAACGAACAGCTTTTTATTTTGCTGATTGAGGCGCCAGGGAACAGACTTTTAGCTCCTGCTGCATACTTCATTTTTTGCGTTGCGTGACGTCATTCCGTGATTTATGTTCAGTTATATAAAATAGATTTGCAGCCAATCAGAGCGCGTATTATTTCAGGATTACTTTCTGTCAACTTTGTAATCAAGCCGCGCCAGGCTGACTCGTATCATGTAATTCCGAGCGAAAGTTGTGTTTTCAGCCCGCTCAACTGGGCTAGCCCGTTTCATATAATCAGGGCCTTTCAGTCGTCTTCTGACATAAAACAGCCAATGTATTCGAAGACCTACTCTAAAGCTGTTGAGTTATGAAATTTACTGACTGTGACTGCCATTTTTTTATGTTAAAATGTTTTGCGGTATCAATTATAGAAGAACTGATCTCAGATGATAACTGGCAAAAATTGTTTGGAGACCAATTGAATTTGGTTAAAATGGCTAATGTACTAATTAGTAATATTATCTGTTTCTGATAGAAAGTCAAGTGTGCGAGCCGACCCGAATGCGTTGTATATTAAAAGCCAGTGGAATAAAATGTATCTTAAATAGGGGCCTTCTACTAGTTTAGATTTTAAAAATGCTGCTTTAAAATTTTAAATTTGCAAATGTATTCAGATCATTTATGGTCTGGTGGGCGAAAAAGTTGTTGCGGAGTCATTACATGTTGTGCTGAAATTTGATTCAAAGAAAACTTGATATAATATTTATGTAATTGTTTTTAGCCGACATTGAATATAAAAATATAACAACAATATAATTTTATTTTGTACTTTATAACGTATTTTATAAAAGCAAATAATGTCGAACTAGAGATACAAAATTTTCAAATTCACGATAGTAAGCGCTTGTAACATATTTCACATGCGTTTTTTGATGTTGTTTTTATCTGTTGTTTTCTCGAGCTCGTTGGACGATCTATCGAAGTACACCAACGTACTCGATCTGCTAAATAAATCAGTGGAAAGGACGTCATAAAATTTATCCATCTACCTGATGTTTTTGTCACAAAACCGAAAAACCACTTCAGCAACTGCGCAAAGCATAAAACCAGAACAAAAGCATTAATGCATGCGTTTCACGCATGGTAATTGGTTCGCTGCCGCTACCAGATATACAACTTGTTTACAAAGTCATCTTTAACTCGCAAGCCAGTCCAACGTTGCACTGGTCAAACGTAATCCGCACCCCTCCCAACTTCCTCTTTTCCGTCCTTTCCCGGGATACGGTGGGGATAATGACACTATATCAATTAAAGAAAAGATTTTATAAATGAGCCGCACCCATTCAGATCATAGTTTGAGTTAGGAGAAAAATTCACTCTAATGGTTTTGCTCCGAATACAAGGAGCAAAGTTTAACCATTTCTAAAACATTCGATATTACACGTGCGCATATTTCTGTATTTAAAATTAAAACTCACTGAAATCTTTTTTTGCTTAGCTTGTTTTCCACAATTTCATTCACTACCTAATTAAGTAATTTACAATATTCGAGACAGATTTTCTTCAATTTTTTATTGATAACAGATAAAGTTTCATTAAAGTTGATTATTGTGTTTTAAACAATGATATATTTCTTTATTATAAAAACAGCAAATGTCTGATATTTTTAAGGAGAGCATATGTAGGATTGCTGGAAGCGAAAATTGCAAAAGATTTAAGAATTTCAGTATAGAATGAAGCCGCCAGAAAATTAGGACCATGAAAAGATTAACACAGTTTTAGTGAAAAAATGAAGTACGTGTGTGCATAGTCATTTTTTAAATTGTATGTCTATCAAGTATTCAGTTAGAAGGTATAATTGTTAGTTCGGGAAATCAATAACTCGTGGTCCAATCTGTACCTTCGCATAAACTCGCTCTTTAATACCATTTTAGGCAAAGTGGATAGGTATAGACGCCAACATCAGTGCCATGGTGGTTTCAGTTTAGTTGTTGCATGATAAACTTTCATTTCTTAACTTTGTTGTATATTGATCCGATTTTTTGAAATAGGTTATAATTCTTTTACGTACTTGAGCTAAGGCGCATGCGAGGAATGTTTTAAATTAAACCTATCAAGCGACCGCCCCACAAACAAACTCCTTTTCATAATTTTTGGGACGAGGCTAAATGATTTTGAATATATTGAGAATTCTATTCTCAAACGATATCTTAGAAATAAAATGCCTTTAAATAAATTGGCATGTGTTTTTTGTGTTGTTCAGTATTCTGAAGGAAAACTTATAATGGGTATAATTTTTGAGACATTTAGTAAAATGTGACCAATTTGACATGATATACACACAGCTACAATTTGTACTTGCATGCATGTAGAATTTACATTTTATTTATTAAACTAGACCATGATGCAGTGACAAAAACTATTCTCATATAGCTCATCATTTTATGTAATACACGAAATGAAAGCTTTCCGCCCTTTCTTAGCCTATAGGGTCTTACGTTTTTCAATATTAGGTATCTTTCATTAGCCTCAAGCTATTGTACGGGAAAATGCGTCCTTTAACTTTAAGCATTAGGCAAGACACCAGCAAAATCACCTGCGCTCTCCTCTGTAATGCGGAAAATTAGTGGAAATACTCCTTTATTCTTAATATTGGCATTCTCGATCTTGTATCTGCCACTAATATTTTCACAACTGTAAACAAATTAACTTGGTTTGGTACGTTTAAGCCGATTAGGATAGTGTTCTTGTTGGAGTGTGTTTTAGGTAAGTTTTTTTTTTCTGATTTCCAGACACACAACAAAGAATTTTTTGTTTTAAAGTTTTTTTTTGAAAGTAAACATTTCCTAACTCTTTCAGATTTGCAAAACATTATAAGACAAGTCTTAAGATTTGTATTTTTTGCTATCAATTTTGTATACAATGGACTGTATGCCTATGGAATGGTACAAATTGGTGCCTGTTTTTGCATTCAAACATTTAACTTATAATCACAAATAAGTAATTTATTTCAGTTGTATTCTTTTCGAAATGCACTTCTTTTAGCTTTATATTAAGCCGGTTTTTTGATAGATTAAATTTATCAAGCTTTGGTTTGCAAAACTTTATCCTTTGTCAAGATGTTTTCAAGATTGCAAATAAGTGACGCTAAAAGCATTCTGTACAGAAAAGTACCGGGTATTTATGAAAAACATTTCGTCAAATATTTTGTCGTTGCATACGCCGAAGAAATAGCGAGGCTTTAAAAAGATAAAGAAACAGCATCTTGAAATGCTGTGTAAGTTGCTTGTGTGACCATCCTGATCTTTTTTGTAATGTATCCTGCGTTCTTTTGTAAACTTTATCTCAAGACATACCGAACGTAATTCTGAATCATAAATACAAATTTGTCTGCCCTAGTTGAGTGATAGAACAGTTAGACGATCTTGTTTTCTTAGATTCCGAGTAAGAAATTACTAACTGATTCAAACTTTAAACCCATTTTGACGCATAGGTCAATTGCTTGAATATTTCCTTAAATTGTTTGTAATTTTTAGTTTGTTTTTTACAGCTCAATAATCATGGGTTCGTTTAACACAAAACTTGAGGATGCCGATTTTGAAAACGTCAAAGACGGTTTACAGGCCATGAAAGGCTGGATCGAAGCCAAGTTAGATCGTTTTTACGTTGAGATGCAGGACGAGCTAGTGGGTGGAGGAAGCAAAGCGGTAAGAATTCCTATCGTTTCAATTGTGAGAAAAAGCCGAGGAACATTTATCAAAGACATCTCCGTCGACAAAAACGTTATCTCTTCGTGCATACGAGATGCGGTTGGCAACGTAATTTCAGGCGACTGGGAGGAAGTTGTTGCAGAAATCCTTAAGGGAACACTGAACGTGTTTCTTGGTGATTCACAAGTGGCTACCGGTGGGCAAATGCAGGTAAGGGGAGGGTTGGTTTTCAGACTACAACTGAAGTGTAATCTTTTTAATCTTTAAAACCTTTCTAGCAAACTTTATTAAGGAAAATGTAATCCTTAGCTCAAAAAACATTCATGACAAGAAAAATTGGATAATCAAGCTTTTTGTTGAAACTCATTTTTTCAACAACCAATGAACACCTCAGACCGCCACTAGAAATCACCTGCTCAACCAATTGTTGCTCAAGGCTCGTGTTGCAAATGGTCAGAGCACTACCTCGGTATCGCGAGGGTTTCTAGAAAGCCTTAATTATTTTTTATACACTGGCATTAGTATATAACCGCAATGATACTTAATGACGTTACTGTTTTTTTCTATTGAGATCTAGTTCTCACCTAGCTCTGTTTTTTGCAAATTGCAATTGTACGCTGACAAACCTGATAAAGATCAACTGAGAATCCAAGTCACGGATCAAAACGCTTTAAATAATCAGACAACTTCAACAATTTTTACTATTGTACTTTTCAGTTCTCAGCAAAAAACTTAACATGAATCAGTTAAATAACGTTTACGTAACCCAAGCTTGTTTAATTGTTTTTTTAAAAATGTTACGTACACAGGAACACAAGAGCATGCATGTCGTGTGGGCTGATAACGCGTTGCTGAGATTGGATGCTTTCGTTCTTAGATTCGACGTTTCCACAAAATCCGACTTTGGAAAACACGCTCAATATTTTGCTGGTCACATGCTTTTGTCATCAGTTGTCGACTTTGACAAAATCAGTTCGGAGATTGTTGCTTACGAACTGACGAGATTCATTCGCCAGGCTGGAAGACTACTTCAAACGGATGGAAAGCCAAAATTTAAGGATCCGAAAGCAAAAGTGTTAAAAGAGATAATGGATGTCAAGTGTATACTAATTGGAGTGACGAACATCTTAAGTTGCGTGGATAAGTACCAGATCGAGGCGAAAGATCGAGAACTCTCACAACCTGGGGATTCTAAGGACGAGGCGGCAGACAAATTATGGGCAGTTGCTTTTGCACTGAAAAGTGGTCAGATGGATGGGAGAGAGCAAGAAGCTACGGATCAGGAAACAGCGGAAAAGTTGAAGTCAGTTTCGCAAGAGAAAAACTGCGTCTAACTTGGACGGTTTCTTTTCCTCATATTCAAATTTTTTCTTTGTCTTACACAAATGATAATAAGTCATTCAGTGCACAAAATTTACCTTTTATATTTATATACTGTAACTGCAAGGAATAAGAAATATTATTAACCAATGATAAACGTTTGAAAAACCAAGTTAGATGGCTTCTTCAGTGTATATATATTTAAAAATCATTCAACCCAGGAACGAACTTTACCATCCAATTTTTCACTCTCGACCCACGTTGATTCAAAAACACCTTATCTACTCCTCCTTTTCCTTAGGGTTATTATTCTTTGTCAAGTGCAACTTAAGAATGAATAATCCAAAGTAAATGCAGATAGTTATGTGGCAACTTATCAACTTTTTTTTATTAGGCTGAAATATATTAGTTCAAAATTCGTAAACATGAGGATGAGAAAAGACGAATATTAATCTTGAACACTGAAGAAAATCGTGAAAGCCGTTTTATTTTTTTGAGTTTTCGGGGCATTGCAATACGGAACAAAACAATTCATGAAAATTGTTGGTTTTTGCCTTTTGCCACATTAAAAGATAAGAATAAAAACAAAAACTGCCGTTAAAAACAAACTTCAAATATAAGTCTTTTATGTGGAATGCGTTTTGTTGTAAGTTTATTACCGCAGTTAGTTGTGTTATTATAAGTACAGTTTAAAATCGTATTTTGTATTTGCAGGTTTAGCAATTATAGAACTTCACGTAAACATCAGTGAGGACTTTTCTATATTTTTTGCTTCGTTAATTTAGGGTTTTCATTCTTTTGCTTAGACGGTTCCGGTTTCTTTGTATAAGTGGAAAATATTTATATTAAGGTTCACCAAATACTTTGACTTTGAGTCAAATTTAAAACCATCTGAGGCCGAAATTCTCAAAGTATGTAAGGAAAACAAGAAATAAAACCAAGAAAAAGGAAGAAAATATCATTCTTTAGTTACAAAACCAACAAGGGTCGGCATGAAATGCAAACTTGAAGTCCTGAAGATTTCCCTGTATGAAAACAAAAATTATAGTCCCAAACAAATATAACAGAAAAAAGTAAAAGCGAAAAAGAGACGTCTTAGTTCAAAAAACGTTAGGGTTTCGAGGAAGTAAACATTTGAAATGCTAGAGAAAAAGAGGTAAACAAAACTTTCCGCGTGTAATCTTTGATGCAACCAAATAATGCATCGTTTGTTTTGAAATTTTTAACAGCAAACCAACTTTATGTGGCCTCAAACAGAAAGTGTATTCTTTATGCATTTCTCGTCTTAAACAATAAAAGTAAAAATACAGGTTTAATAGATTGTTTCAATTGTCTGACGAAGCAAGTAGTTATAAAAGGCCGATTCTAGCTCAACATAGGGAAAACGCGCGCACATTTTTTTATTTAACGGTATTTCCCCA
>JANCMA020531023.1:0-10285 GCA_024336925.2 Zoanthus solanderi | reverse complement strand
ATCCGCTTAACACTACGGAAACCGGAGATAAGCGCCGGCTCTATGGGCCACTAGGCTCGTAAAGGATTTAGCTAGCTAGCTTTAAGAACAATCACCAGGCCGAAATTTTGATCCGACAAATTTAAGAATTTTAATGTATATAATTCCTGCACGCAGATTGAGATGTAAATGTAAGTTCATAGTAAAATTCCAAACCGTTTTTTTCATTTTTTAAAATTTCTTAAATTTATTGCTGTTTGGAAATATCAAGAAATAAGAACAATTTAAAAACAACTGGAGCTTGAAATCTCAAAAAAGTTAAGAATAGCCCAGCCTTAGACGAAAATTATTGGTTCTTATAAAAAAAAAAGCGTGTAACTGCTTTATATAACACTTTTTTCCTATAAGAATCTAGTTTATAAGAATATGAGGCTCTTAAGAATCATACAGAGGCTTGATCACTCGACCACTCTGGTTTCACTGCTTCGACAAATGAGGATCTATTTTGAAACTATTATTTAAGAGTTATTTAAGAATTATGTAAGGCCGTGATGAGTGGGCGACCACGAAACAGGCTTGTAGGGATGAACGTACTGTAGTTTATTTATTTTTCTTCCACAATAGTCAATACATACTCCGCTCTACTTTTATGTATTAAGCACTGTTTTACGGAACTCAAATTTTAAACTTTATATATACAGTGACTAAATATTTGATCTATAAATGAAAATACCAAAGAAATACTTATTACTTTTTAAAACTGTTTTTTAACCTATTTTTTTAAACGAAGCTGAGAGTATGAAGTTATTTTAAGCGTTTTTTTAAATATAATCTTGATTTCTGTTTTTATTTGAGACAAAGAAAATAGAAATGTATATTCTTTTGTTTAGCAAATAGCTCGTTTTTGGCTCCCATCGAGTGACATTTGATATTCTGCATGCTTTGATTAAAATGAACAAAAGTTAGAAATTTATGCGATTTGATGGTTTTACCCAATCACAGCGCTGCAGAAGAGCAAGATGCATTTCTTGTCAATCAAAATTTTAAAACGTGACAGCCCACAATTGCGAACGAGCCGATGGAGAAAAGCTACGAGGCTGAACGTAATTTGAAAACAAACGAGAAAGTTGCGGTGATTTACAGCTTCGTTTAAAGCCTTTTCTTGGTTCTTCAATGGACAGCACGTCCATTATTACACAAGTGAACAAGGAAGATGAAACATTGGAAGTCAATCAGTTCCATACACAGGAAAAATGTGAGTAGTGGTTGTTCCGTTGCTTCTTAAATTTAGCTGGAGAGATCTGTTTACTTGGCGCAAACGGAGTTTCGACTACAACTCGTGTTGAATCCCTGCAGTTTCCGATAGCGAAGACCTACTCATTTACTGTCCCGTAAATTGTTTACAGTCATATTTTTTTGCATTTCCCTTGCGCCGTCTTTCTCGCTGCTTGCCAAAGATACAGTGCTTGTGGTTAATTTGTGCTATGAAATTGTCATTAAGACTAAATCTCTTTTATTCTGCATGTTATTTGTATTTAGTTTGCTAAGTTTTGCTCTTTATGATCTTTTCTTATTGCTAGATTCATAAGTGCCACTTTTTTCTTTTGTAGTGCCCTCGTCAATTGTAAAGAAGCCAAGGAATCGGAATATTTTCTCGTCGTTTTTTTGTTGTTTCGGGGCCCAATCAACTGGAGGCACTCCGTGCACGACAGCCAACCACACAAACCATAATCACAATCATAATGTGAATACAGTCAACGAAGAAGTCGATGCCAAAGTAAGTTGATCTTGCATGATTCTTTATTTTGCATTTTGATCTTATGTTCAAAAGCAAGTGATAAAACTAGCACCCACCGGGACAAATTGTCTCGCTTTGATTGAGTATTCGAGTTCACTTTCTGCATGGGAAAACTTTCGACACAATCTAAATTTAAATTCTCCGAATTCTCTCCGTAACAAAAATCTTATTTCCAAGATGTTTATATCTATGCGTATAATGTAAACTGTTTCTCGTACAGCTAAACTTGTTAATTATATTTACAGTGTTCGTGTCTAGGAAAGATATGTACATCAGTGTTTGCATATTACATATTGTGGTTTCAATACAACTGTGTCCCAGAAAAGACTTTTTAAAACGGCTCTCAGAATTACGGATAAAATGGCTTTGTTCAATGCTCCTTGTGTTTTCTATGGTTTTATTAAGAACATCAAACAAACCTGATTGCATTTTCACTTTATTATTAAGCCGGTCAAGTTCACGATCTCGCGCAACGGGTCGGATTTGCCGCTATGGAGATATGAAATGAACATGAAACCGACATGAAGTAAAAACCAAGATTCTCGACAATTTTAACAATTCTTTTTATCTTGAAGTAAAAACACGAGTTTGCTCGTGTATTTGTCGCTTTGAATTGTGTTTTGAGTAAGTTCATAAAACACGTGATAATTCTCTGAGAACAACTTGATTTGGAATGATCAGCAGTTTTAGATTGTTCAGTCAGCGAAGTCGGCGAGTAAGCGATTGCAAAGGAAGTACATAATTATTGCAGACGACTTTTCGGAAGTTATAAACTTGATCGAATCTAACTCATTGTAGAATTGTTATTAAGCAGTGTTTATTTGTAAATTGCTTCCGAGAAAGAAGATTTTCAACGAGAATAATTTGACTTAGCAAATAAAACATCTTTAATTTGGTCCAACTTGATAGGGGGCAGAAAAAAATTTCGTTATGGATCTCTGTACACTTGAGGGAATTCGAAGTAAACATATGGTAAAGAAAACTTTTAAAAATATTCTTGTTGGGGACTTAGAAGATTTTCACACACGGTAAATATTTAAGACAAGACAAGAATAAATTTTAAAAATACCTAGATTCGTTTGTGCTGCACTTGATGTCGTTTGCTGATAAGATCTTTTGGAAAGCCATTTGTTTCCCTGTTAAAAAAACTCCTCGGCTCATGTCAATTTTTTGGAGATAATGCAAACTTTTAACTAAGTGAAAAGAACAGGAAATGGTTTTCAACAAATTCCGTCCTGAGGTTATTACGCGCTCGACTAGCCAGGTGCGTGTTTGTTGTGATGGTCGACCGTACATTTATTCCGAATCCTACTTTTGTTGTAGGTTTACGGTATTCGATTGAAAGGACAAATATGTTAAGACTAAAGCAACTATTAAATGGTGGAAGGTCGCCCTTTTAATGCAAATTGTTTGGTTAACACAGGAGAAAAGAAGTTTAAGTTTTCTATAAGAATTCCAACACGTAGCATATTTTGAATTACGACTAGTACTTACAGGTTGAAGTAGGAGTTTTAGTTTTATCTCTTTTCAAATTCTAATCATAAATTTAACTTGATAAATAAAATGAACAAGAAAATTATAACAATAAAATAATTTATTGTCAATAAAACTCGGTTGTTTTTAAAAGTGATTATATATTTCATTATTTTTAGAAACTTTCTTAAGAACTAACTTGAAATAACTTCGACATATTTTGTATGTTTGTTTGTTTGGTTGCCCTGTATCGGAAGTCGAGTTTTTCCGCGATAAAGATATATTTTCCCGTTGGATTAATCGCTCTCAGTACATGTATATGTAAGTTGGTTTCAAAACTTCTATAATATCGGCTCGTCTTACCTCGACTCTGAAAATGTTAAAAATACTCCACTGTTCTATTTATTTAGTCATCAATCACTGTATTTGTAAAAGTAAATGAATGTTATCTTAGCAAAATTTTAGAATATCTCTGGCTTACTTTTGTTGTTAGAAAACATCGTTTTTATGAAATTGTCTGGATCAAAATATACAACTTCCTTGCGTGGTTTAGCGTTAGATTACCGGAACGATTTAATATGCAATCAAATTATATCAAAACAGTGGCAATGTTGCCATGTCAAACTGTTTTTCTAAACAACGAAATGCCTTTTCTGTTTCAAATAAAACTTTTAGGTCTTTTCAATTATGGTTATGTAAACAACGAACTGACTAAAATAATGGAAATTAAATAAAATTAAACATGTAAAAAAAAATAAAATAATATGTTGGAAATAAATAAGCTAAACACAATTATTAATTAAACAGGCTCATAATTTAAGTTTAATCATTCTAAAATAGCATGTATAAAACATTCGATTTCGATTTTAGATAAATAAATCGTTTGATACAGTTTTCCTCGGCTTGTTTTCAATAATTCAACATTGTCATTCCTTTTTAATTTGTTGAATTTAAAAGCAAACACCAGCATTTGTGCCTAAATTCAGGGCTTACAACTTTTACTTTTCGCTTCATTCTCTATCGTGGAAAGGGATTTTCATATTATAATTCCCATATCAATATTTAAATTTAAAAAAAACCCTGAGAACTCAAAATTTCGTTTGCCACTAACATTGTAACATACAACAAACAGCGTAATAGTAAAGATCGATGTATAGTCAATAGTATTAGTCAAACAGTTTATTATAATTTAAATCTGTGATCTGTATTATTTTTAAAAGTAAAATTTGGTTACCTTGATCTTATATTAGACTTGAAAAAGAGATGTTTTTTATGTTGGAGATAAAAAGTATTTTCTACAATGCTTAATAAGAATGTTGTTTCTACATTTGGTGAACATTTCAAACTTCAAAAAGTTTTTTCTTTCCAAGAGCATATTTTGTTTTACTTTCCTGTGGAAATCAATTTTTGAAGTGTTAATGTTGACCCTTAAATTGCTGCAGGTCAACTTGTTTTTCTCTTACTCTGCTGAACTCCTATTTTTGTTTTAAAAAATCCCAAACAATATTATTATCATTTATTCTCTTCTAGTGTTAATATCATTTTATTATTGTTTTACAGCTGTTATGTAAGAATGTAAATATTGGATTGAAAGTTTAACAAGCAAGTGTTTTGAAGAAGTTGTATAACATTTTGCCATTCCAAAGTGTCTTAGGAAATAATTATACACTTGAAATTTTATCAAAATCTTAAAATATATTTCTCTGAACAACTGATTGCTTTGTAAATTATATAAATTAAGAAAACATGCAAATTTTGGTGATGAAAATAGAATCTCTCCTTAACTGCTAATCCATGCAATACAAAATAAAATTATCTTTTTCTTGAAGTTTATTACAATGCCAAAATTTGGGTTTTGGCACCTTTATTTTCATTAGTAGCTTTTTGTATCTGTAGCCAAGAATATGTTGAACAACTAATATATCCGAGCAGATAGCCACATTTACTATGTGTAATTTCAATTGATGTTGCTTTAGATGACGAATGAATGTCTCCATTTCTATCCTAATAATTAAAGTGTATAACTTAGTGAGTAGAAGCACAATGAATACTTTTTAGCACAGTGTACTAGTTTTAAAAATAATGGTAATTTTTCTTTCCAGCTATTTTGGTGCATGTTCAACAATTGTTGTTTTTTAA
Source organism: Zoanthus solanderi (assembly GCA_024336925.2). NCBI lineage: Eukaryota > Metazoa > Cnidaria > Anthozoa > Zoantharia > Zoanthidae > Zoanthus > Zoanthus solanderi. The sequence goes on along the minus strand of JANCMA020531023.1, from coordinate 4,896 downwards.
AAAAGCAAAAAGATTTTTTTTGATAGAAGAATAAGCAAAGATCAATACTATATGCTAGGGTATCGAAAGATAGTAATGCTGTGGAACATTCTGTTGATAGTGACAAATTTCACTGAGTGATTCATCTATATTAATTTGCTTTCCAGACTTACTCATATACGGTGTCAAATCATAGGGGCTTACACAAACTAAGATATAAGATCACTTCCCCACCTTAAATAATATTCCATTGGAGCACTGGATTGGGTTTCCACTTGCTTATACTAATATGACAGATAAAATGGGAGAATAAAAAAAAACAATTTAACATTTTTCTTAGTAAATTGTTCATAATATTTTTTTATTGATCACGTTTATTTTCCATCAAGTTCTAAGTTGTCATGAAGCTTACAAAAGTCTGTTTTTCTCCTCAGCCACAAACCAAGTATTTATTACCCAGTGTGAACCAAAAGAATAAAAACAAGAGTTGTATTGTCATTGATCTTGATGAAACTTTAGTTCACAGCTCTTTCAAGGTGAAATTTTATGTGTTATTATATAGATAAATAATGATACAAGAAAATGAAGTTTGTGTCAACACAAACATTTCTTCTATAGTTATTCTTCTATAAGATATTTATACAACTACTAATTTATTAGCTTATGGATATATTGAGGCAGCCGTTAGCCAATGAAAACCAAGTTAAGTGACCCGTTCCCTACATGAGTTCCTGTAGCTGAGTGAGTAGAGCATCTGATCGGTAATCAGAGGTTCTTGGGTTCAATTCCTGTTTAGGCACTCAGAAGTTTTTTCTGAGTGAGAAAAAGAAGCTTGTGTCAGCACGAACATTTCTTCAATAGTTCAATACAATTTTAAATTATTTATTGTTGTTTCTTATAAGACATGATACGTCATGACAATTATTCTTTGTATATAGCTGTCAATGGCTATTACTACAGTGTAATATTCAAGGTCACTGTGATTTACCCAAGATTTAAAGGTTAATACCTGCTTCTAACATTGATGGTCTTAATGCATGTTTTAATGCATGCATGTGCTATATATCTTTACTGGAAGTTTATCTCTTAAACCACTGATTACACCAGTATTACACTTTAAATATTACAATTATGTACTGTTGTTTCCAATAAGTAAGATAATTCATTACTGATACTAAAAATGTCTTTTTATTTCAAATAAGTTATATATATTACACTGTATTTTGTTACAATAATTTATTTCGTTTTAATAAATGATTACTTCTTAATCCCAATTATAAGTACTTTGTCCTATTCTTATAGACATTGCTACCTTATTAAAAGGATAATTAACCTTTATAAATAAATATATATCCATTGGGAACTTTGAATTTGTTTTTTATGTACATTTGGTTATAATTAATAGGAATTAAAGTTTTTTGTTTTGGTGCAAGTAAAGTTCAATCCAAAAATCATGATTGCAATTTAATTATGATATGAAATAACAAACTAAGATGTTTTAATACTCAAAATCAAGTTCTGGAGCTTTAAACAGGATTTTGTTTTGTAAAATTTGAATATATATATTTCACATTCAATGTAGTTGAGTTTTATTGTTCAGATTAATAGTATTGCAGAACCATTTAGATTATATTTACTAAATTTATTTACATATTTGTGATTATATTTGGAGATCTGTACAAAATATTTTATTCTATTTTATGTTATAAGCAGTTAGTTTTGGAACAATTTTTGCTGTGAGGTACTGTACAAAAGTGTATAATTGTTAACAGTTGTTGTGACTAATCATGAATTTATATCCTGGTTATATAGAATAAGTCTTTAAACAATCTTTCTAGTTACATAATGGAATTGTTTTTGATACCTAGCTAAAAAATCTAAACTTTAACTACAGCACCTTAGATACAAACATCAGATCACTTTTCTAGTGCTTTTTCAATTATTATCAATAGTATCTTTAAAGTGGAATCTATCAAATAAACCAACTAGAAGTTAGCTTGTCTTTTCTCATGATAAATCACTGAACCTAGACTTGCTTTGTTTTGCACAGCCAGTCAGTAATGCCGATTTTGTAGTTCCAGTTGAAATTGATGGAACCATTCACCAGGTACTTATTTATAGAAAGTGTGGGTATATATAAAGTGCTATAATGCAAATGTAATATAATTAATTCCATATATATGAAATATGTAACTATACTTTTGTTAAACAAGTTTGGGATCTACTTAATGACATCTGTTCTTGTACCTCCAACTTACAAGTAAGCTCTAAATATAGGCCATTTTTAAATAATCACACAGCTCTATTTATAGTATAACCTGGGTATCAACACCTGTTGGACCTCTGGTACCCAGGATATTTATATTACTGAGTGTTTACGGAATGTGGTCATGATTATATTAGAAACTTGTGAATTTATTATTTGGACTAGTTGTAATCAAAGATTAGGCCAGTGCATTCAAGACATTTCTATTTTGTTAAAAATTGGCTGAATAAACTAGCCAAATAAAAAAAGAGCCAAGTTTGCATTCTAGCTGGTTGGAGTTTTTGAAATTACTACAGTTTTTCTTATGACATTGCCCTTTAGCCCAGCAATAACATGAAAGCAAGGCTTCCTTCCTAAAGACCCTGAAATGTGATGGCATCAAGCTACAGTCTCTAGCGGGATGTCGTTCTTTAGCCCGACAGTACCCAGGCCTCTAAGACTTTAAACTGGCTTGCTATAACATGAAAGAGAGGCTTCCTTCCAAAAGATCCTGAAATACGATGGCATTGAGCCTTTTCTATATGTTTCTATATATAGGCTCAATATCAACATGATTAGTATGTGTTCGAGCAAAGCAAAAATGCTATTATTATGATTATCATTTAAAGTTATGATTTGTCAGAAGCTTGGCCTTGCTTGCTGGCAAACCAAGCATTGGCACTGCCTACAGTACCCATGGCAGGATATGCAATTCTTGTGTGAGATGTGCCATGCTCTATGCCAGCAAGTGCTGGCCCCTGAGAATGTGTGACATAGCATTTTAATAATTTTTTCAAACGTTTTGAAACTACAAAATTAAGACAATCAAATTTTAACAATTAGCCATAAACTTGCTAAGTCATGAGTTTGTGAAAATAAGTGGTTTATATATTTTTTCTTTGTCAGGTTTATGTTTTAAAACGACCTCATGTTGATGAGTTTTTAAAGAGGATGGGAGAAATATTTGAATGTGTGCTTTTTACTGCCAGTTTAGCAAAGGTAAATTAATATCAAAACGTTTTATTACTTGCAGTCTTTATAATCCAACTTGTACACTAGGGCTATTCTTGCTGTCTGATTGCTGTTGTTATTAGAGCAGGGGGAACACTTAATGGGGGCTCTGGATCAGGGATTTGGAAAAGTTCTGCTTCAGCAATGGACTCAACATTGTCATCGAGTTTGGAGACTAGGCCAATTTTAGCTAACAATAACTCAGAACATTTGGAATGAAAGTAGTCAGCTTCTCTCCCTGCTTGCTTACTTGCTATATGTGGGTATAATAAGGACTAAATTTTTGCCCTAAGACAGAGAATTGTTTGGCATGAAAAATGTTTGGTGTGTGCTGCTATGAGAATGGAAGCACCAATGCAGAATATCTGTTGGGTTTAATGAGAGGCAGGGGTCATAGAATGAAGCTCATTTATTTATGTCTAACTAGACCAGACAGGTCGGAGAGTACTGTACATTGTCAAGTAAAAGCCAGGTAAATGCAATCAAGACTTCAAGGTTGTTGGACACTTCTTCTTTTTCAGCAATCTGTTCCCCATATAGTGAATTATGGCTCCATTTGAGACAATGGGCAATAATTTTGATCAAGCATTTTAAAAATCTAAATGCACAGCATTTTTTTCTTGGTGGCATGGCAAAAAGCTGAAGGAACCAGCTTGCTATCTTCTTGGCAACCTCTAAGGATAGTGCAGTGATACTTCAGGGGGTTCAACATTAGCATCATTTTCATCCAAACTGAGGATATGTAAAAAGTTCTGTACATGAGACCAATATTTGAAGGAGGTCATGGTTCTGTTCTGTTCCTAGTGAGGCAACACTGTTTTTGTGCTCATGCAGCCAAATGTTAGATCTACAATAAGTGAACAGGGTGAATTGTTTTTCTTGGATAGTTGTTTTCCGTGGTTCAATAGGGCCATTTATACAGGAAAAAATAAGATACATCCTAGCAAAGATGTGTGTTAAACAGGATGCCAACCGTACCAATTATATGCTTGTGTCCTACACATGATGCAAACATCCTGTATAAATGGTTTGTGTGTTATTTTTGAAACATGTGGACTTGTAGTTCACATCTTATTTTGGACACAAAACCATTTATACAAGGACATTCACGTCTTATTTAAGTTGTGGACTAAGAACAGCAAAAACTCTGTTCAATTCCAAGATAAGACACGTCTTATGTAAGTTGCATCTACAATAAAACATGAATGCTTGTTTGTATCATACAACACTTTGCATCTTTAATTTAGGTGGGTCTTACATAACATGCATCTTATTTTTTCCCAAATAAATGGCTCTATTATTATGCCACAGTCTAAGCAGATTGGTGACAAAAAATCCTTTATAAATCGACTTTTAGCAGGAATGAGATACATTAGCATAATAATTACTGTGAACAACTAATGGTAGCAGACATCTACTGGCAAAGCATGTATGTTAGACAACACACAGGAGTCTAACACAAATGATTAAAAATCTGTAATAAATAGCTAATCATGAAAGATTATAATTTGAATGTAAAATTGTGTAATATAATACAATCATGTACAAGTTTCCGACTTACTTCTTCATTGTTGTTATCAACTTTTTAAGCCTTGGTCAAACGGCCCATGATAGTCGATGATAGTTGTTTCCCTCGAAACTATCATCAACTATCACCAACT